>MU784664.1:4633-15392 GCA_026770625.1 Nicotiana glauca
ACCTTCTCCCGGGTTAACAGAATTCCTTACTTAGATTTCTGGTTCGTAGACTGTAATATAGAGTCAACTTTTTCCTCGATTCGGGATTCAAACCGGTGACTTGGGACACCATAAATCTCCCAAGTGGCGACTCTGAATCTTAATATTAAATCCCGTTTCAATTGTCCTTTAATTGGAAAAACTCCCTTTACCACGCCCTTCGCGGGGTGCGGTAGCGCCAAAATCAGATAATATACACTCCAAATACAACAAATATNCCTCAACCTCGGTTCCAAGATTTTCCCCTGAAGTTGAAGCAGAGGTCCTAGCAGCGTTTTGATGCTCGAGTGACCTGAGTTTCTTTGTCGTAGGAAGATCGACAATTGCCTTGCCTTTCTCTTCTTGCCCTTGTGGGCTCCGAAGCCTCCGTCTCACCACCAGAGGGCAACCTCATCTCCATATTTTCGCCAAGGCCTGCACAACCACGACAACCACAATTTGTCAACAAAATGGCGCAGGGAGAAATGCAACAGCGCAACTCTAATACATAGACAACAAAGAAGCTCTACTATGATTCTTGGCCACCCATCGCTCCTTGGCCAGGTCGGTCCAAGATCGAGCATGACACGTGAACGTGATGTCCAACCGTCTGATCCACCCCAGCAAGTCCGAAACCGCCTCGAGATACCAAGCAGCGGCTGTGTGAAATGACAAAGAGGACATCATTCTAGGGAATGGGAAGAAAATTACAAAACATAGTTAAGGGAGAATCACTTATGTTGTGTATTCCATCTCTCCGGAAAAGGCATCCTCCGGGCCGGAATGATGTCCGAGGTCCTTACCCGGATAAATCTGCTCATCCATCCTCGGTCCTTCCCCTCATCGGTGCTCGAGAAAAATGACTTTTGGATCGATGATGGAGCCTGATTAAACCTCGGTAAAATCGAGGTCTGTACGACCTGATCAAATGGTTGAGGGCAAAAACCTCGTCCGCAACCCCTTCGGTGAAATGACGTAGCATCAATACTATCCTCCAGACAGCATGATAGATATGGTCGAGCGTCACTTGATATTTGTCTAAAAAATCAAGGATAACCGGATCTATTTCCGGGGGAGAGGATTTAGAAGATTCAGAGGACTCAGCAGGACCCAAGGTGAACGGGTGGGTATACACCTGAAGGAATAGTCTTGTAGTCTGTTATATTTTCATGGGGGCCATGAATTTACACCTTCATTGTTGTCACGACCCCAGTTCCCCCTTTGTGAACATGTCGTGACGACACCTAGTCCCTATGACTAGGTAAGCCTAACATTTGTGGAAAACAACAAAAAATTGCGGAATTTAAATAATTAAAACTAAACAACTATAAGAACAGAATGTATATAAGTGTCGCTTGGAATACTCAACTCAATAATGCGGAAGTCTACAAATATACCCAAAACCCGGAAACTCAAGGGCAACACAGGCTAACAGAAAATACAATAAGAACTCTAAACTCCAGAATAGTCTATATCAAAGTACGACAGAAGTCTAAACGCTACAAGCTAGAATATGAAGGAGACTCTTCGATCTGCGGACGCGGCAGATATACCTCAAGTCTCTGTAGCTCTCCTTGTCTCATTGATAGTGCGTCTAAGTGGAGGTACCTGGATCTGCACATGAAAAACATGCGCAGAAGAGGCGTGAGTACACCACAGCGGTACTCAGTAAGTGCCAAGCCTAACCTCGGTCGGGTAGTGATGAGGAAGGTCAGGGCCATACTGAGGTTAAACAATATAATAAGTATGTACAGTATGAAAGTAGATAGAAATAATATGACAACAATGAAATAAGACAGAATTTACAAAGCAACAACGGCTAAACAATGAACAAGGTAAACACAGAAAAGTACAACTCAATACCAAGTTACCAAATGAGGATCTCTTAGGATACCGTCCTGTAGTCCTTTCTCAACTGTCCTGTGGATCTCCCGGGATACCGTCCCGTAGTCCATCATATATATACATCTGAAGGATCTCCCGGGATATCGTCCCGTAGTCCAACTTTCAATGTGTAGGGGGGATTTACTGGGAATATAACCCGTAGTTCCAAAGTAAATGTGCAAGGGGATCTACCGGGAATCTAACCCGTAGTCCCAAAGTAAACAAACAAGGAGGAGCTACCAGAATCCCAAATCCGTAGTCCCAATGTAAATGCGCAACCACAACCAAAGGATATTTAGACTTCAAGTACAAAACACGAGCAAACAGGTAGTACTAGCCTAACATGCTTCACGTAGTACAATTTAGGCAACTTGAGCAAATAGGCAGTTAAATTCAACTAAGCATGCTTTTCTAACTAATACATGTTAAACTTGCATTTAGAATAATCAAGTAGGCAAGGCAACTCAATTTAAATATTTCAAGTAAAACGGATTTTCAACAATTAACTCAAGTACGCGCTTGTCACCTCACGTACAAGACATTCAAACATCAAATAACATATCCTAAGGGGAAGGGTCCCTTACACAAGGTTAGACAAGCCACTTACCTCGAACCGGCTCAAAACTCAACTAGGAACCATGCCTTTGCCACGAGTATCCGACTCCAAATGGCCCAAATCTATTCAATTCAATTACATATCATAAATAACAATGCAAGCAACAGATTCTAATATTCAATTTAAAGCTAAGGCACGAAAATAAGTAAAATGACCAAAATACCCCTCATGCCAACGTCTCAAAATCGAATAAATTTTATATTTTCAGAACCCTCGTACTCTCACGAGTCTAACCATATAAAAATCTCTCAAATCGGAGGTCAAAACCCACTCAAAACTCAATAGATAGGTCTTGAAGTTTTCCCCAAATTTTCATTCAAAAATCCGAAATTAAGGATAAATTCGTGATTAGATTAGTGGGTTTTAAGCATAAGGGAGTAGAGAATAGTTACCAGTAGTTGCACTTGAAAAACCTTCAAAATTGCTCCCAAATCCGAGCTCTCAAACTTGTATTTTGATAAAAATGTCTAACCCTCGATTTTGAAATGTTTATAACTGCCCAGTGATTTGTTCAATGCGATCGCATGAAATGGAATGCGATCGCGTAGAGTTAATATTAAAGGCTCAGAAAATAGCCTATGCGAACACAATACTGGTCATGCGATCGCAGAAGAGAGAGGGGGAAGGCTTATGCGATCGCGAGAAATACAATGTGATAGCATAGAGGAACTTGATTATTGAGCCACCGGCTCAGTTTATTCAATGCGAACGCGGGGGATAGAATGCGAACGCGGAGAAGAAAAAGATAGAACTTGCGATCGCGATCAGTGCTATGCGATCTCATAGAGGGACTCGGCCCCCCTATGAAATTGCACTATGTGATCGCATGGAAAGGGATGCGATCGCAATGAAGAAAGAGTTCTGCAACAACTGGAGAGAAAATTTGCAACTTTCACAACACAAAAATGCCCCGTTGAGCATCCGAAACACACCCGAGGCCCCAGGGACCTCAACCAAACCTACGAACTTATCCCATAACATCATTCAAACTTGTACCAATCCTTAAACCACCTAAAACAACGCCGGAAACACGAATTAATCAAGGATTTAAGCCTAAGAACTTCAAATTTCATCAAAATATGCTTTGGATAAAAAACCTAACCAAAACACGTCCGAATGACCTAAAACATTGCACACACATCCCAACTAACATGACAGAGCTACTAAAACTTCCGAAATTCCATTCCGACCCTCAGATCAAAACTCACTATCGGACCGGAAACTTTAAAATTCCAACTTTCGGCATTTCAAGCCTAAAATAGCTACGAACCTCCAAAACACATTCCGAATACGCTCCCTACCCCAAAATCACCTAACGGATCTAATAGAACCATCAGATTTCCATTTCAAGGCCGTCTTCACACTGTTCCGACTACGGACCACTTTCCAATACTTAAGCTCTTATTTAGGGACAAAGTATCCCGAAACTCTCTGAAACCCAACACCGAACGTCCCGGCAAACCAAAATATCAGAAATGAACTTAGGGGAAGCAGTTAATGGGGAATCGGGGCATAAATTCCAAAAACGACTGGCCGAGTCGTTACATTCTCCTATATTTAAACATTCATTCATCCTTGAACGAGCATAGAGAACATACCTGAAGTAGTGAAAAGATGAGGGTATCGGCTGTGCATATCCCACTCGGTCTCCCAAGTCGCCTCCTGGGCCGGCTAACCCCGTCACTGAACCTTTACTGAAGCAGTACTCTTTGACCTCAACTTTCTGACCCGCCTGTCCAATATAGCCACTGGCTCCTCAACATGGGATAGATCCTTGTCCAACTGGACTGAAGTGAAATCCAACATGTGCGACGGATCACCGTGATACCTTCAGAGCATCGAAACATGAAATACTGGATGAACCCCGGCCAAACTGGTAGGTAAGGCAAGCTCATAAGCAACCTCCCCAACTCGCCTCAAAATCTCAAAAGGACCAATAAATCTCGGTCTCAACTTCCTTTTCTTCCCAAATCTCATGACGCCTTTCATAGCTGAAACCCGAAGCAGAACTTGCTCACCAACCATATAGGAAACATCACGAACCTTCCGGTCCGTGTTACTCTTCTGTCTGGACTGGGCTGTACGGAGTCTGTCCTGAATCACCTTAATCTTCTCCACCGCACCCTGAACCTAATCTGTGCCCAATAGTCTCGCCTCACCCGGCTCAAACCAACCTACCGGAGATCTGCACCTCCTACCACATAAAGCCTCATACAGCGCCATTTGAATGCTGGACTGATAACTATTGTTGTACGCAAACTCCTTCAATGGCAAGAACTGATCCCAAGACCTTCCAAACTCAATGTGCGCTCGAACTGTTCGTCCGTCTGGGGGTGAAATGCTGTAATCATCATCACCTGAGTACCCAACTTATGCTGAACGGCTCTCCAGAACCGTGATGTGAACTGAGTACCTCTGTCCGAAATAATAGAGACTAGAATGCCATGCAGACAAACAATCTCCCTGATATAAATCGCTGCCAACCGCTCCGATGAATAAGTAGTACACACAAGAATGAAGTGTGTAGACTTGGTCAGCCGATACAACAACCCAAATGGCATTGAATTTCTTTGCAGTCCGAGGGAGACCAACTACAAAATCCATGGTTATCCTCTTCCATACCACTCTGGAATCTCCATCTGCTGAAGCAACCCACCCGGTCTCTGGTGCTCAGCCTTCACCTGCTGGCAGTTGAGGCATCTAGCTACAAAACCCTCTATGTCCTTCTTCATCCGCCTCTACCAATAATGTTGTCTCAAGTCCTGATATATCTTCGCGACACCCGGATGGATGGAATAACGTGAACTATGAGCCTCTATCAATATCAACTCCCGAATACCATCAATATTAGGAACACAGATCCGATCCTGCATCCTCAATACCCCGTCATCTCCAATGGTCACATCCTTGGCATCGCCATGCTGAACCGTGTCCCTGAGGACAACTAAATGAGGGTACCATACTACCACTCCCTGATACGATCAAACAATGAAGACCGAGAAACCACACAGGCTAGAACCCGACTAGGCTCCAAAAGATCCAATCTCACAAACTGGCTGGCTAAGGCTTGAACATCCATCGCCATAGGCCTATCTGAAGCTGGTAAATATGCCAAACTCCCCAAACTCTCCGCCCGACGACTCAAGGCATCGACTACAACATTGGCCTTGCCCGAGTGATAAAGAATAGTAATATCATAATCTTTCAGTAACTCCAACCACCTCCTCTGGTGCAAGTTTAGATCTTTTTGCTTGAACAAGTGCTGTAAACTCCGCTGATCCGTGTAAATCTCACAAGGCACGCCATACAAATAATGATGCCAGATCTTCAAGGCATGAACAATAACAACTAACTCAAGACCGTGGACATGGTAATTTTTCTCATGTATCTTCAACTGTCTGGACGCGTAGGCAATCACCCTACCGTCATGCATCAATACCACTCCAAGGCCAACCCATGAGGCATCACAATAAACTGTATAGGACCCCAAACCAGTAGGAAATATCAAAATAGGGGTTGTAGTCAAAGCTATCTTGAGCTTCTGAAAGCTCACCTCACACTCCTCTGTCCACTGAAATGGAGCACCATTTTGGGTTAATCTAGTCATAGGGGCTGCAATCGATGAAAACCCCTCCACAAAACAACGGTAATAACCTGCCAAGCCAAGGAAATTGTAAATCTCTATAGTGGAGGAGGGCCTGGGCCAACTCTGCACGACTTCCACCTTCTTTGGATCCACCCAAATGTCCTCACTTGATACCACGTGGCCCAAGACTGCTACAAAACTCAACCAAAACTCTACTTTGCATATAACTTCTTCTCTCTTAGGGTCTGAAGCACTGCCCTCGTGTGCTGCTCATGATATTCCTAACTCCGGTAGCATACAAGAATATCATTTATGAAAACAATGACGAATGAGTCAAGATAGGGCCTGAATATACTGTGCATCAAATGCATAAAAGCTGTTGGGGCATTAGTCAACCCAAATGACATAACAAAGAACTCGTAATGACCATACCAAGTCCTGAAGGCAGCCTTCAGGATATCCAGCTCCCAAATCTTCAGCTGGTGATAACCTGAGCACAAATCAATCTTAGAAAACACCTATGTGCCCTAAAGCTGGTTAAATAGATCATCAATACGAGGCAAAGGATAACGGTTCTTCACTGTAACCTTGTTCAACTGACGATAATCGATACACATGCGCATAGAGCCATCCTTTTTCTTCACAAATAAGACAAGAGCACCCCATGGTGAAACACTAGGTTGAATAAAACCCTTATCAAGCAATTTTTGTAACTGATCCTTCAACTCCTTCAACTCAGGAGGAGCCATACAGTACGGAGGAATGGAAATGGGCTGAGTGCCCGACAACAAATCAATGCCAAAATCAATGTCTCTATCAGGTGGCATACCCAGAAGATCAGCTGGAAACACATCGGGATAATCCCGTACTGTGAGCACGTGATTTTTGCCCCAAGCAATTAATTCCAAAATAAAAATACAAAAAATAATTTTGATTGAAATTGGTTGATTATTGTGTAGAAAGTATCAGTGTGTGTTTTAATTGTTGGAAATAAAGTGACAGAAATTGAAACAAAAATACAAAATGAAATTAGTTAGAAAATATCAAAAAATGTAAAGTAATTACTAAGAAATTAGAAAATCAAAGAAAAATACAAAAATACAAAATAAAAGGAAAAAATACATCAGGAATAAAATACTAAGGAAAACAACTATAATTAAATAAATACAAGTTAAAAAATACAAAATAAGATAAATACAAGAAAATACAAATATACAAGGTATTTGGGCAAATTACAAAAGGCTAACCCAATTACCACTCTAACAGACCTGGCCCAATCTTAAATCTAACCGGCCAGCCCTCAGCACAAAGCTAAACGACGACGTATGACGAAATAAAATCTGGACCGTTGATATATTCAATCAAACGGACCAAGACAGGCGGTTCTTAAATAAACAAAACGACATCGTATAAAGTAACAATCACAGCCGTCCGTTTAATTCATCTAACGGATATAATCAATGTCACACTTAAGCCAAACGACACAGTTTAAATAAATGAATCACAACCGTCCAAGAAGTTGATCTAGCGGACGAGATGAAGTCTTCACTTAAAATACACGACGTCGTTTAAAGGCCAAAGTGATCCTGGGTTCATCTCATCTAATCTAACGGTCATAAATCAATAATACATTTCTAATATATAACTATAACCCTCCGTTCATATCTCATTATACACATACACCCTTTTAAACTCAAAACCCTAGCCGCCTATTCTCCCATCATCCTCTCCACAGGCCACCGGAACCCTACCGGTGGTCTGTCTCTGATCATCTTCTCCGACTCAGGCCACTAACCCCTGAACCCCCTCGTCCTCTCTTACCACCCCTATCCCACTAGCCCTATTCAAATACCCCACCATCTCCCCAAATCTTGAAATTCCGGTCGCCGGAACCCTAGCCAGCGACCACCCAAACTATGAACCAGTATCTCACCTTTACACCCCGGAATCACCTTAAACTCCTCTATCACCCCACCTAAGTCCCACCCCTCGAATATTAGCCCTGCTTCTCGAATTTTCAAAAATTTCCCGCCGGAACCTTACTACGGCGGACACCCAAACTCAAAACCCTTTCAAATCAAACCCTAGTCCCCAAATACCGCCCTTTTACATCCAAACAAGACTCCTAGAGTCTGCCTGGAGGATCGACTGTCAAAAGAGGTTCAAGGCCTCTGAACCACCGGAAAATAGAGAATCAAGGAGAAAATGAAGAAAGAAGAAAATCAAGGAGAAAATGAAGAAAGAAGAGAACAAGGAAAGAAAAATGAAGAAAAGAAAGAAAAAAAAGAAAAGAACAAAAATAAAAGAAAACACGAAAAGCTAAGTCCTAAACCTTGTTGAATTTCTGTTTCTCAAATCTTCTACCCCTTCTTTTTTATTTTAATTGTTAATTTTTTGGGGGTCTGTTATATGTTCGAATCTTCCTGTTCTTCCATGAAAACCTGATTATGTGCTTATGTGCGTTATCTTCTGATTTAAGTCATTAGTTAAATCGCATGCTATTAGCTGTTTAGTACTCTTGAGTAATAGATCCTGTTTCGACTAAGGGTTTTGATTGATTAGGATTCAACCATTATCTATTTGTCCCTCTGAATTCTGATTAGTTAAAAGTTAGCTGAAATTAGGGTTATATTTGCAAGATTACTTAAAACTGGCTTTTATTGCAATACGATTTATATGTTTGGCTTTTCTGAATTTTTGAGCACTTAGTCACAATAGGGCTATATGTGCAAATGATATGGGCTATTGTTGCAACACAGTATAAATTTTGACTTGTAAAGCCATTTGTGGTTATTTCTGAAAAGGGGTTAGCTCTGAAAATCTCACTTAGTCCAGAATTGGTTAAAAAATAAAGATAAGTCTAAGGGTTATATTTTAAATAATGCTGAATACCTCAGGTCTTAACAGACCTAAGGGCAGGTCGGGTAAATACATATGAAGTATAAGGGGTTAAAAGGGAATAGGAAATGGTAATTCTGAGGATAATGTAGAAGTAGTGAGGACATAAAAGACAATTGGGCCTGGTTTTACTGTAATTAGTTGAATAATAAGGGGTGAATCAGGCATAGTTAAATGGTGAATAGGTAATAACCCTTAGCAAGTGAGGGCAATAAAGGTATTAACGCCTAATAGAATGGTATAGAATATCCTGGAACCTTCTAGCAGGGGTTCAAGTGTATTCTTATCAAAAATAACTTAGACTAAACTGAAATAATTCAAAAAGAGTAGGGGTGGGAAATCTGAATATCTAATTCAAATTTCCCTCCCATTCTATTCTATAAATAGGCCCCTTCAAGCCTAATTCAGGGTTCAGAAATTTTGGGGAAAAAATTAGAAGTTGAAAATTTTTGAGAGATTAAGGGAATTCAGAATTTTAGAGGTTCGAAGGTTCAGAAGATTTTTACATTAAAATATACACTGAAATACTGCTACTGTTTCATTGCTGCTAGTTCGAGTGATATTTCGGACTTCTGTTCGTTGTTCTTCATCTGTTTGATTGAATTCGCTGGGTTTTCTACTTGCTTGGTTGAATTCGCTGGGTTTTCTATTCTGAAGTCGTACCTGTTGCTGTGTTAATCTGCCTCTATCGCTGTTGATACTTGGTTGCTGCTTATCACTGATTTTCTTCTCCTTCATCCCTTAGAACTCATTGTTTTATCTCAATCTGATCAGGTACACTACTACCTCTCATGAATGTAATTGAAGTTTGAAGAAATGGAATGAGCAGTAGTTTCCTTCTGTAATTCTGTTTTGTCTTATAGTTTGATAATTAGAGTTCATGTAATTCATTAGGATTTTGGGTTGTAATAAGGACTGGACTGTACGAACTTAATTCAGATTTATAGTAGTAGTAGATAATAATGTAGGAAATACATTAAGCAGATCAGTCAAAATGATCACCTAGATCTAAATTAAAAACTGGTTTAAACTCAGTTAATTTGCTTAGATTTACAACTATTATGAAATCAGACGTGTAATACACAAGTTTTCGGATATTTTGTTAATTAAATTTTGGATCAGTAGCTGTTAGTTCGAAAAAATGACTTAGTTAAAGTTTGAATCGTGTTAATGGCTTAATACCATTTAAACTTGTTTAGTTACAAATTGGCGTTAAAACTCAGTAGTATGGTGTCAAACAGAAGTTTCAGTATGAATGAAATCCACACTGCAATTCGAATATGTTTTAGTTGAAGATTTAGGTTAATGCTTCCAGTTAAATAAAAACAACAAGGTAACTCTGCAAGTAGTGTCTCAACTGATAAATAATATGTAGTTTAGACTCAGTTAATCTGACTAAACAGTAGCACTCAAATATAAATCAGTATGAGCAAGTCTAGTTAAATTCTGATATTGAACTTAATAATATCTGCTTATAGTTCTGTTAGTTCATTAAAAATGTTAATCTTCCTTGAACCTGCTTTAGATATTAATAATTTGGGCCTAGTCATGGGAAGAGGCCTAAGTCCAATCGATATGACATTTATGCCTATGAGAACATATACGAAAATGTCGACTGGGCTTCAAGTAGCCAATTGCACCTTGGTGCAGCTTTGTTAAGTTGGCCCAGATTCTAGGCCCAATAATGAATAATGGCCTGGATCCAATTAGATAATGACATAAAAACATGCTTATAAACATTTCTATTAAGGGAAAAA
>MU784667.1:0-31201 GCA_026770625.1 Nicotiana glauca
CTCTCATATTTGTCTACAACTCTAGTTATTAGTTATAGCTTGTTATTTCTATACAATTTTAGTTTATAAAGAAAAATCAACAGTGATACAAAAGTATTTGGAAGCTGGTTTTGAGAATTGAGTGAGTTTAAAGGTAGCAGTTGTTAGGTTGACTCTTTGTGGATTCGACCCTGGGCTTAATACTCGGGTTTTATTTGCAACGTTCGCAGAATCCTATTTAGATGATATACATTGGGCGTGATCATCAGGCATCCCCAAATCGCATTAATTTGGCTGGTGAAACCGTATAAGCATAGTCATATGTGTTTGGCCATAGCCTTTGATCCCAAATGTAGTAGTTTAGGCGTCTACATCTAGGTTATGTCCTTTCAGGTGTCTTACAAATGCAACATATAGCCTAAAATTTGGGATTGAGTTTATGCCTGTAGTAAGGTCTTACAAAATTTTCATTCTTGTTGAGGTCTTACAGTTTTGTCATGCCTGTTGAGGTCTTACAGTTTTGTCATGTCTGTTGAGGTCTTATAGTTTTGTCATGCCTATTGAGGTCTTACAGTTTTCATTGTAACATTGAGTTGATCTTGCTAGATCGAGTTTGCCCGCTGGGGGTCTTATAGCCTCGGGTTTTTAAGTAAATGGCAATTGGCGACCGTCTCTGAGTCATCGAGTTTACTCAGGCTCAGGGGCCATTACTCATGAGCTCGGAATCACCTTATTGAAGGATTTTATGACTTTGGAGATTCCGACCCAAGGGTCTTGCGCTTCCTGAGTCTGTGATGCCAATCTATGAGTGTTCGAGATAATTTCTCTTTTTGGAGATGCTTTGTAATTTCTGTGTTGCCTCATTAAGGGTTACGTGTTTGGAGTCCCAACCCCGAGGCCATGCGGGCGCCGAATTATTGACGCTAGTCTCCGATTATTTCGGGGCATTCTCGATTGAGGGATCCTCGTTGTGAGAATGCTGAAATTTCTTTTAGAGTACAAGATGATTTGGCGAAAGATATTGTTTGATTGCTTGGAATAAGTACAGGTTATTTTTTTGCCGCGAGCCCGGATCGTGCGGACACGGTTCACTTGACCGTTAGGCCCGGTACATCATTTTCCTAGTTGAACCCTGTTCTGTGCTCCTTGGTTCTTTCGAGTGGGTGACCTTTCAAAGGATGACCTCTAGTGTTCGGGTTTGATTTCAAAGGAAGCCTCGTACGCTTGTAGGATTCTCCTTAGGTAGTGTGTTGCCCCGTTAATAACCTTGCCTGTAAAAACTTCTTTGTGATAGAAGCTCGGCCGAAGGAAAAGAATACAACGGATGCCATTAAGGCCTTGAGATATTCGGGTTGGGTTAATGCTTTTGACTCCCCCGACTAGGTGTCTGCATATGGGTTAGTGCAAAATAATGAAAGAGGGAGGTGGTTTTGCCTTATCCTTAGGTGCGCAGGCGATGTTTCGCGGTCGGATATGTCCCTATTGTTTGGAGCGAGGACTCAGTACGGTCCTCCACTATGTTTAATCGGGCTTAGTCAAAGACGTGGTACCCTTTGACTCTTTCGAGAGTGGAGATATTGGTTCCAGCTCCACATTCCGTAAAGCGAACACTTCTCTTGCCGCGTGTTATTCTTCGTAGACAGTTTTAATTCTATCCTTCGCTGGGGGTTTCATTGAAGAGGGGTTGGTACAGCTTTCATGGGGTGTGTCCGTGACCATCTGAATAGGGTGTTTATATTTCGCGTATCCTTTGATGATATAGAATTTGGCATTCCAATTGGTGCCGGCCACGCTGACTAGGAGAATGGTCTCTCCTTTTGCTGTTTCGATCGCCGTTTTTAATCTGTCAAGGATTCGAGAGACGAGCATGATTTGGCCTAGCAGTCTGAGTTGCTCTATCACCCTCGACCTGATAATGTTGGTCGAGCCACCTAAATTTACGAGTACATGTTTTATTTGAAATGAACAAATGAGAAAGAAGGTTACTAGTGCATTGTTATGAGGTGGGGCGAGGCTTCCCCGCCGAACGCAAGGAAATCTTTGGGTATGTATCCCCGAGTCCATTTTTCTTAGGTGATGGATATTTTTGTCCTCCTCTTCATATGTTCTTAGAGAACGTCGATGCCCCCCAACATCATGGTAATATATCGTGGCCCATTTGATTTGTTCTTCTTGGCCGCCTTTCTTTTTTGGAACTGAACTTGAGCTCGATTGCTCAAAATTCTCAGCGGTGACTTTTATTGGGTAGCTTGGCCATTTCCTTTTGGTGCAGGTGGAAATCTTTGGTCCTATGGCCACGCGTATGAAGTTCGCATACCATGCCATGATTCTTCTAGGAAGCATCCGACTGAATAAGCCTAGGCCATTCAGTGTCCCTGGTTTTTCTGATTGTCAACACGATGTCCGATACAGCGACGTTGATGTTGTACTCTAATAGGCGAGGTGCTCCCGTTGTCCTTGCATCTCCACTGAAACTAGCTCCATCGATGAGCCCCTGAGGATATTGTCCTCGATCCATTCTCCGGCCGTTGCGAGGTAGGTTGCGCTTCGGGACATTCCTCCTATCTTGGGTGTACGACTGGTATCTTTCTTCATTTGATTTCAGTTCCTTTTCCAGGGGCTTGTTAGGCATATTGAGCCCGGGGGACCCCCAACTGATCATCCTCAACCTTGATTTTCGATCGGTACCAGTTGTGAACGTTCGACCATGTCGTAGCTGGATACTCGATCAAGTTCTGTTTCATCTATTCTGAAGCCGCCGATCTTCATTCATTCAGGCCTTGAGTGAAGGGCTGCACCACCCAGTCGCTGGAGACCGGGGATAGTTCCATTCGTTCCATTTGGAAACAAGGTACGAATTCTCGCAGTATTTCATTCTCCCTTTGCTTAATCTTGAATACGTCGGACTTCCTTGTTGCTGCTTTGATGGCATCGATGTGTGCCTTTATAAAGGAATCTGCTATCATGGCAGATAAGGTTGTGATGCCGCATCAGGGCCCCCTTTAAGAGCGTTTCTCCGAACTTCTTCAGTAGGACGGACTCGATTTCATCATCTCTTATGTTATTGCCCTTTACTGAACACGTATAGGCAGTGACATGTTCTTTAGGATCTGGGGTCTCTTTGAAGTTTGGGAGTTCTGGTATTCTGAACTTATTTGGAATGGGTTTCTGATCCGCTTTGTACGAAATTCATCAAATCTACACCCTTCAGGACCAGGGGTGCGCCCAGGATTTGGTCGACTCTGTAGTTGTAGGTTTCGACCTCTTTGTCATTGGCTGCTATTATTTCGCCCGACTCGATCCTTTTGGTGAGGTCCTCCAACATTTATACGGCAGTGGGATCGACTACCGATCCGTTATTACTCGATCTCTATGGTACATGTCCATCTAGAGAAATAACTCCTGGTCCTACCGTGCTAGGAGTTTTTGAGTGGCTTTGCAGCGGAGCGATAGCCAACTGTTGTGCCTGCAATATTTCAAAAATTACATGAAGACTAACTTCTTGTTCTTCTCGAGCTGGAGTTTTTTGGGCTTCTTGTTGGTCTCCATGTTGTACGCTCCTGATGGTGCATGAGGTTTGGTCGACGTGCTACGCGTCCTGCGAATCCGCGTCGGTTGGAATCAGGTGCGTTATCGGTGTTCTATGGTGGTGCGTCGACAACTTGAACAACCCCACCATTTTCTCCCTGGTTTTCAAGGTTGTCATTCTCGACTTTGTTTACTGAGCCAGATATTTTGACTTGAAATCGAAGACTTTGGACAAGAAAATGTGTGAAAGATTACGTGCGTTGTGTAATGAAACAAGCAAGAAAATAATCAATATTATATTTAGCCCCATGGTGGGCGCCAAACTGATTACCGTAAAAATGGTAATGAAAATTATATTTGTTGATGGGACTCTAAAAATACGTGATCTATTTTATGCTAGTTGTTGGAGTACTTGATGCTAGATATGTGAAGCTTAACGATGAAATACGAACTAACACGGGGTTATAATCAAATCGGGGGGCTTGCTGTTCGGACCTCAGACTAACGGATGAGGCGCTATTGGGGCCTCGAGGTCGAAGCCTGGGCTCACGTTCGAGCTATCAAGGATAATCGAAAAAGGGCTAACACTTAGAATATAATTAATGGAGGATATTTATGGCCAATGATAAGCGATAAATTAAGAACAAGTATAAAAGCAATAAATGAAAGAGGTAGCCTCGAGCGAGTAAGTTACAGAGAAAAGAGAGAGAGATACTATTGATCTTATGTAGAATAGTTGGAGCAACAATAGCCTCCTTAAATATGGTGAGGATCCTCTTTATATAGGAGGGGAATCCTATCATAGTACAAAAATATATTAATTGTAAAGGCATGGAGATGGGACGGCTAGACGCGACGCCTTGATACAGGCTCCAGGTAGGTCGGCTTTGTCAGACTTAGCCGTGTGCCTTGGGAATTCCCCATTTTACTCTAGCCTCGATCTATATCCTCTTTAAGTCGGACCTTGACGAGCTCCGACGGAGGAAACTCGGTCACAACTTCGCGTCTTCTGGGTCTCGAGGTGTTCTTCTGGAGTGACTAGATAGCAAGAAATTAGACCCTTTGATTTTTCCTCATAGATTTGATTATAAATACTCTTATTCCACCTTACTTCACATCGAAAAATTCCCGGATTAACCAACGCACCGAAACGGAACAACGAGATCGAGGTGGTGAACAATACCCGTATATTGTCTTTGAGAAAGATTACACTTTGCTTTCATGAAATTTTGACCTCATGTTGCTGAAAATCATCTCAAATTAACCTTGCTTGTACACTATGTTGAACCTATCTATTCTTCAATTTCATTCTCAAATCAAGTGAAACAAGAGACATAATTTTAACCTTTTTCCATTTATACATGTCCTCCTTAGCTTCTCTCTTGACACATTGAGTTTAATAGTGCCACCATCACTTATGGGTGTAGATTAGTCACTAATGTTTCTTCCACGATGTGACATGTGGAAAGGTATCCACTGCACTATTTATTCAATAATTTAATTTAATTTATCTTCCGTTATAATTTCCCATTTAGCCAATTATACACTTAGTTAATTCCTTGATCTCAATTCACTTAAATACTAATATACTTCAAATACCTAACTATCATGGCCATGTGAAATAGCACCAATCTATAAATATGAGATATTATATCTCTCACTCTTTTTTCATCCCAAAATATCAAACTTCGATGAAACTCGCTTTGATTTGTTTTACCCTCTAACCTTCGTGACTTTACCTATCACTTGTTATAAATGATATAAATAGTTATCCTCAAAAATGATCTTGTCCTTAAACTTATGTCAATTATCTTACAACAAATTCAATGTACAAAAGTACGGGATGTAACATCCTTCCCCCCTTTAGAAATATTCGTACTTGAATGTTAACTCTTAGAGAATTACAATTTTTTTTTTGTCAGAGTCTCCTCTGTATACTATACTAAAACCCAACCACTATCTGAAGTCTGGACTATTCACAACCTCATACACTTGATTATTTTTATATCTCCTTCACCTTTACCTTACTTATATTTTAATTTGTATCATATCTTAAATCGCTTTCATAACCTCCCTTCCACATAGGTGGAAATTACATCCACACCTTAAAGCTCTAATATGATACTTTCACCTATGGTGAATAAAAAATCCGGCAGAAGCTTCATACTAACTTCTTACGACTCAACTCTATGGCACGATCTAGAAACAAAAGAAAGTTAACATTTCATAAATATCCTGTAACCTCTCAATTATAAGTGTTGCGCACAACACACCCATAAGTGAGACTCTAATAGGCACGACTTTGTAGATTCCCTAGGACACGACCTACTTTGATACCTCTTTGTCATGCCCTAAATATGGGGAGGCTTGGCTGGCACCTGGTGCCGTACTGGCCCAAGCGAACCACTCCGTAACTCATGATCGTTCGACCAAAATTAAAACACACGTAGGCCGAGTTGGCTAAACTCATTCTTTTTATAACTATATGGGTTAACACAGCTTCAATTCATAATGTATAACTGTAAGTGGGCAAATGTTATATCAGCACACCATCGTACTTAAAACATGAATACACATGTGCCTTCAAGGCCTCTGACACATTATACATAATGAACATGTATTACAATGCCTCTAATATTATTCAACATCCAATGGGACAGGACCCCGACCTACCAATAAGTCTATAGAAAAACTCTAACACGATGACTTATATACCCAGTTGCACTCCGAATGAAGTGGAGTCTTACCGATTCTTCGGTGAATGCTAACCTCGTTTATTGTAAAGGCTCGTCAAACTGATTACCTATATCTATAGGCATTAATGCCTATAGGTATAAATAAATATGGTGGTAAATAAAGATGTATTAATACCCAACCGACCGTAGCACTGTGGTAAATAAAGATGCATGACTGCCTAACTGGCCGTAGCTTGGTGGTGAATGAAGATGAATATAACACTACATTATGAACATTAACATATTTATGGTATTCCTCAACAGGGACTTAGGAACATACTTAGACATGCTTGGATATCATTTTATAGGAATGAATAACGTAGATATCCTTAACTACTAAAAATAGAAGAACTTATGGAATAACATTACGTTTACGTTTCATCACCTAGATCTTGCCAAAAGAAGGAAGGATTAGCCTTAACATACCTGGTCTTAACCCACTCGTTCAAGATCTCAACTCGTATCTGATTCACGATCTATATGATAACAAGAGTAATACTATTGTCAACCATACAAACAATTCTCTTAATCGCATATTAGAAGATAACCTATCCTATAATGAAATGGATAGTATTTCCCTTATTGTTAACATTTCCCCAAGCTACCATAGGAAAGGTAATACAACAACATAACTAGCAATTCCTAAAACAAGTCTTACAACCCAAACAACGATATAACGAGCGAAAAGCTCGGCTACGATTATCGACCATACTTCTCCAATATTTTCTTTTCTTAAAAATACATATCAATGACTACACCAACTATATACTAAAATTACTCCAACAATTTTCAGGTACAATAAAACTTAGAAAATTACCTAATAGACGATACAACAACAACAACGTGAAAATACAATTTTCCGCTGTTAATTCTATAATTCTCATCTCACAATTTAGCCATGACCTAGACAAATTTAAACATACCAAGGAGAAGAAAATTCTTATTTTATTTGCTAAGAAATAGTCTTATTCCACCTTAATTCGCATAAAAAAGCCTGGATTTACCAACACGCCAAAACGGAACAACGAGATCGAGGCAGTGCGCAAAAGTCGTATATTGTCTTTTAGAAAGACTACACTTTGCTGTCATGAATTTTTTGAGCTCATGTTGCTGACAGTCATCTCAACTAAACATTCCTTGCTACTACACTATGTTGAACCTACTATTCTTGAATTTCATCAAATCAAGTGAAACAAGAGACATAATTGTAACCTTTTTCCATTTACATATGTCCTCCTTAGCTTCTCTCTTGAGATATTGAGTTTAATAGTGCCAGCCCCACTTATGGGTATAGATTAGTAACTAATGTTGCTGCCACCATGTGACATGTGGAATGTTATCCACTACACCGTTTATTCAATAATTCAATTTTATTTGTCTTCCACTATAATTTCCTATTTAGCCAATTATACACCTAGTTAATTCCTTGATATCAATTCGCTTAAATACTAATATACTTCATATACCTTACTGTCATGGTCATGTGGTACATCACTAGTCTATAAATACGGGGTATTATAGTGTAGACCATTTTCTGATCCCAAAATATCAAACTTCGAAGAAACAAAATTTTTTTGTTCGCTTACCCTCTAACTTTCGTGACTTTACTTATGACTTGTTATAAATAGCATATATACTTATAACCTAAAAAATAATTTTTTTTATCTTTGACCTCATGTCAATTATCTTACGACAAATCCAACGTACAAAAGTACAGGATGTAACACTTGAGGAAAGAAGATATAGTGAAGTAAGTAAGCTACTCTATAAGGGCTATGTACAATTAGCTAAGAGGAGGATTTCCAAAAAACGATTTGAGGAGAATTATGTGTAAAAACCAACGGAATCCTAAACGGATATTCTTACTTTATTTAGCACTCCAGAGTAGGTTGTACACCAGGGATAGGTTATTCAAATGGGGTGTCTCTGCCAGCACAATTTGTCTACTTTGTGAACTGGAAATCAAAGACCAAAACAACCTCTTTGTTACCTACAGATTCTCAGCAACTGTGTAGTGAAAGCTTTTGTCATGGCAAGGTATGACTAGGCCAGTGCAGTGATGGAAAAAAGAAGTTGATTGGGCCATTTAGCATGCAGATGAAAGGAACCCTATAGCAGATATTTATAGAACGACTTTAGCATGAATTATCTATCATATTTGGATGGAGTGAAATTGTCGAATGTTTCAACAAGATAAGAGGAGCTATGAAAATATTACAAGGCTAATAGTTAAAGAAATCTATTATAGAGGGATCTGAGGCCATGAATGTTTAGGCAAATTGTCACGATGCGGATTTGTACTCGCAAATCGTGGTGAGATAAAAAGGGAGGTTTTAAGGCCTCGGAAAACAGAATTTATTTCTAAAATAAGTGATGACCTTTAAGGTCATCACATTCTTCACCACTAAAACAACCGTTCGTTCTCGAATGGACATAAGAAAAAAGTACCTGACTCTAGGAAAAGATGGGGATAACGGCTCCGCATATCGGACTCGGACTCCCAGATCGATGCCTCAGCAGGCTGACCTCTCCACTGAACACGAAAATAAGGGAATCTCTTCAATCTTAACTGATAAACCTGCTGGTCTAGAATAGCTACGAGCTCCTCCTCATAGGACAGGTCCTTGTCCAACAGGAGATAGCTGAAGTCTCACACGTGGGATGGATTGACGTGATACTTCTGAAGCATGGACACATGAAACACTAGATGCACGGCTGATAAACTCGGTGGCAACACAAGCCTATAAGCCACCTCTCCCACTCGATCAAGAATCTCAAACAGGCCAATGAACCTAGGGCTAAGCTTGCCCTACTTTTCAAATCTTATCATGCCCTTCATAGGTGACACCCGAAGCAGCACTCGCCCGCCGACCATGAATGCCACATCATGAACCTTACGGTCAGCATAACTCTTTTGCCTAGACTATGCTGTGCGAAATCTATCCTAACCTTGTCCAAGGCATCCGGTACTAGATCCGTACCCAACAACCGAGCCCCAATCGGTGACCGACAATTCCTACCATATAAAGCCTCATAAGGAGCCATATTAATGCTTAACTGTAACTATTGTTGTAGGCAAACTCTGCTAAATACAAAAACTGATCCCACAATTCTCCAAAGTTAATAACACAAGCTCAGAGCATATCCTCCAAAATCTGAATAGTATGCTCAGACTGCCTATCCATTTGAGAATGAAATGATGTGCTCAACTCGACCTGTGTGCCCAACTCACGCTGCACTGCCGTCCAGAAATGCGAGGTAAACTATGTACCTCGATAAGAAATGATAGACACGGGCATACCATGAAGACGAACAATCTTCCATATATAGATGTCAGCCAACCTCTCAAAAGAATAGGAGATTGCCACATGAATGAAATATGCTGACTTGGTCAGCATATCAACAATAACCCACACTACATCAAACTTCCTCTGAGTCCATGGGAGTCCAACAACAAATTCCATAGTGATACACTCACACTCACACTCCTACTCGGGAAGCTCAATCATCTGAAACAAACCACCAGGTCTCTGATGCTCGTACTTTACCTGCTGACATATCAAACATTGAGCCACATACGCAACAATATCCTTCTTCATCCTGCTCCACTAATAATTCTGCTGCAAATCCTGATAAATCTTAGCGGCGCCCGGATGGATAAAGCACCGGGAACTATAGGCCTCCTAAAAAATCAACTCTCGGAGCCCATCCACATTAGGCACACAAACTCGAACCTGCAACCTCAAAACCCCATCATCTCCTAATGTAACCTGCTTGGCACCATCGTGGTGCACCGTGTCACTAAGGACACACAAATGAGGATCATTATATTGTCGATCTCGGATACGCTCCAATAAAGAAGAGCGGGTAACTGTGCAAGCTAATGCACGGCTGGGCTCAAAAATATCTAGCCTTACAAACTGATTGGCCAAAGCCTTAACATCTAAAGCAAGCGGTCTCTCACCGACCAAAATATACACACGACTGCCCATTCTCGGTGACTTCCTACTTAAAGCATCGGCCACCATACTGGCCTTCCCAAGATGATATAAGATGGTGATATCATAGTCTTTCAATAGCTCCAAACACCTTCTGCCTCAAGTTTAGCTCCTTCTACTCGAACAAATACTGTAGACTCTTGGGATCTGTGAACACCTCACATGCCACGCTATATAGATAATGACTCCAAATCTTCATCATGTGAACAATGGCTGATAAGACCAAATCATGCACCGGATAGTTCTTCTCATAAAACTTTAACTGACGCGAAGCAGAAGCAATGACCTTTCCATCCTGCATCAACACCGCACCAAGTGCAATACGAGATGCATCACAACAAATTGTATATGCCCCTAAACCTGTGTGCAAAATCAAAACCGGTGCCGTAGTCACATATGTCTTGAGCTTTTGAAAACTCGCCTCACACTCATCCGACTATTTGAACTGGGCACCCTTCTGGGTCAACGTGGTCATAGGGGATGCTATAGATGAAAAACCCTCCACAAACTGGTGGTAATAGCCCGCCAAACCCAAGAAACTCTGGATCTCTGTAGCTGATGCGGGTCTAGGCTAGTCCTTGACTGCCTCTATCTTCTTCGAATCTACCCGAATACCCTTTGCTGAGACGACGTGACCCAAGAAACCAACTGATCCCAACTAAAACTCGCACTTCAAAAACTTAGCGTACAACTGACTATCCCTCAAAGTCTGAAGAACCAATCTTAGATGCTGCTCATGCTCCTCCCGGCTGCGGGAATAAATCAAAATATCATCAATGAAGATTATCATGGACGAATACAAGTAAGGCTTAAACACTCGGTTCATCAAATACATAAAAGATGTTGGGGCATTTGTCAACCCAAATAACATCACCAAGAACTCATAATGCCCGTACCAAGTGCAGAAAGTTGTCTTAGGGACATCAGATGCCCTAATCCTCAACTGATGGTAGCCAGATCTAAAGAAAATATTTGAAAATACCTTGGCACCCTGAAGCTGATCAAACAAATCATCAATCTTTGGAAGTGGATATTTATTCTTGATTGTAACCTTGTCCAACTGGTGATAAGAGGGTTTGCTCTGATGGTAAGCAACCTCCACTTCCAACCGAGAGTTTGTGAGTTCGAGTCTCCCCAAGAGCAAGGTGGGAAGTTCTTGGAGGGAAGGATGCCGAAGGTCTATTTGGAAACAACCTCCCTACCCTAGTGTAGGGGTAAGGTCTGCGCACACACTACCCTTCCCAGACCCCACTAAGTGGGATTATACTGGGTTGTTTATTGTTGTTATTGTTGTAACCTTGTTCAATTGCCAATAATCTATGCACATTCTCATCGATCCATCATTCTTCTAAACAAATAACAGTGGCGCATCCCAAGGCGAGACACTAGGTCTAATAAAGCCATTATCAAGTAAGTCTTACAACTGCTCCTTCAATTCTTTCAACTCAGGCGGGGCCATACGATACGGCGAAATAGAAATGGGCTGAGTGCTCGAAGCCAAATCAGTGCAGAAGTCAATATCCCTATCGGGTGGCATACTCTGCAAGTCTGAAGGAAATACCTCAGGAAAATCACGAATAACAGGCACAAAATCCATAGAAGGAACCTCAACATTAGAATAACGAACATATGCCAAATAGGCCAAACACCCTTTCTCGACCATACGCCGAGCCTTCATATATGAAATGACACCACGGGTAAAATGACCAGAAGTCCCTATCCACTCTAAATGAGGCAACCCCAGCAAGGCTAAGGTCATAGTCTTGGCATGACAGTCCAAGATCGCATGGTAAGGTGATAACCGGTCCATCCCCAATATGACATCAAAATTGACCATATTCAAAAGTAATAAGTCTACTCGGGTCTCAAGACCCCCAATCAGAACTATACAAGAACGATGAACACGATCTACCATAATCGAATCACCTACCGGTGTAGACACATATACATGTTCACTCAAAAAATCACTAGGCATGATCAAATACGGTGCAAAATAATATGACACATAGAAGTATATAGACCCTGGATCAAATAGCACTGAAACATCGCTACTACAAACCAGTACAGTACCTGTGATGACTTCATTGGATTCCTCAGCCTCAGGCCTAGCTGGAAGAGCATAACATCGGGGGTGGGACCCACCACTCTTAACTACATCTCTGGAGGGCCTCCTGCTAGTTGGTCCCTACCTCTAGCGGCCTGAGCTCCACCTCTAATACCTTTACCTCCACCTCTAGCACCCCTACCTCCAACTCTAGCTGGCTGAGCGGGCGATGGAATACTCGATGCCTGCACCATGGCACGAGAACCCTAGTACTAAGAACTGCTCGGAGCTAGAGGGCAAAATCTAGCAATATGCCTCGTGTCGCCATAAGTAAAACAATCCCTAGGCTGCTGGGCCTAAAAACTCTAAAGCAGAGGTGCGCTGATAAGAGCAGGCAATGCACCATAAGGGTGCTAATCTAAATACTGAATATGAGAACCACAACTACCTGGAGCACCGTGAGAAGTCTGAAGTGCTGAATGAAATAACCTGGAAGGATGACCCCTACCAAAAGAATCCCTGCCTCTATATAAGGCACCACTGAACCTAAAAGAATGACGAGGTCTCTTGTCAGACCCCTGACCACACCCTGTGATAGAACCATCTCAAACCTCCTAGCCACATTGGCCACATCGTGAAAGGAAATCTCGCTCCCCGTCTCCTTATCCATCTAACGTTAAATAGGATGAACGAGTCCCTCAATGAACCTTCCCACTCTCTCTCTCTAAGTAGGAAGTATCAGAACAACATGACGAGCCAAATCAATAAACCTGGTCTCATACTGAGTAACAGTCAAAGAACCCTGTTGGAGATGCTCAATCTGCCTCTGATAGTTCTCCCTTTTAGTGATAGGAAGAAACTTTTCGAGAAATTATTGAGAAAACTGGTCCCAAGTAAAATATGATGACCTGACTGGTCTAGCCAAACAATAATCTCTCCACCAAGTCTTTGTGGATCCAGATAAGAAAAAAGTAGCAAAAGTCGAACCCATTGGTCTCTACTATCCCCATGTTCCTGAGAACCTCATGATAGTTGTCTAAATAATCTTGAGGATCCTCAGAAGTTGCACCACTAAAACTTGTAGTGAATAGCTTGGTAAACTTGTCTAATCTTAACAAGGCATCAGCAGACATAGCTGCTCCATCAACGGTTTGAGCTACCACACTTGGTTGAACTAATCCAACTAGTTGAGCTCCTGGAGTCTTAAATTGGGGAGCTATCTACTCCGGAGTGCGGGTAGCAGGAGTCTGGGCTCCTTCCCCAGCCTGAGAGACGGCTGGTGCTACAGGAAGCAAGCATGCCTAAGTGACACTTTCCATAAGTCCCACTAGATGAACCAGAGCATCCTTGAGTACTCGGGTAGCAATGAACCCCTCTAGGACCTGAGCTTGGCCCACCGAAACTGCCTACGCCTCAGCTCTGCTGCTAGTTCTGCTGCTCTGGGCTGAGGTCTGCCCCTGCCACGGCCTCTAGCATGGCCTCGCCCTCTGCCCCTCATGGGAGCTGTTGTTGGCGGCTCGGGCTACTAATAAGTGGATGAGGAAGCACGTGTTCTCTCTGTCTGCGAAAGAACATAGTAGAAATTCAATTAGCATTGAGAAACCAAACCGCACAACAGAAAAGAATAGATATGAAAATTTTCCTAACTATATAGCCTATATGGGATAAATACAGACGCCTCCGTACTGATTCCTCAGACTCTACTGAGCTTGTCCATGAATTGAGGGACCTAAGTAACCTAGAGCTCTGATACCAACTTGTCATGACCCAAATTTGCACATGCAAATCGAGGCGAGACAAAAAAAGGAGGTTTTAAGGCCTCGAAACACAGAATTTATTTCTTAAACAAGTGATGACTTTTGGGTCATCACGCAAATACAGCGTTTGAATTTCCACCATTAGAACTATTTTAGTTTAGTAGTTGTAAAGTATAAGAAGATAATTTGCAGGTCGATGAAGTTGTTAATGAGATGAAATTGGAGCCATCTCTCCAATTTCAAGGGTATTAGTTATTCTTGTACATATTATCCTTAATAATGAAATTCTTTATTTACCAAAATGTTTTGAGTATAGATTCGTTGAATTAGTCGAGTCATTACTAGTCGTTAGTTAAGCTTTTATTATGTTTATTTGAGACTTTTAGTTTATAATTTATGTTCAATAAAGTCCATAATTCTGTTAGTTGAATTGGACAGGTGTCAAGCTATTAGGAAGAGCCCAGAATCCAATGTTGGGTTCTGCTATTTAGGTTGTCATTGTACTAGAGACATTGTCACCAGCCCAATAAAAGGTCGCTTCAACTTAAGGCATAAGGGAAATTGCCTCCAGCCCGCACAAATACAAAAACATGAGGTTCGAACGAGCTCGAGTCAAAACCCGACTCAAATACTGAACCCAAAATTGTTAACTAAATATGCCTAAGAGCAAGACGTAATAACCATTGTCGCCAGCCCACATAAAAGGTCGCTTCGGCCCAAGGCGTAAGAGCCATTGTCGCCATCCTAATGATCCTCAAGGCCACACGTAAAAGGTCGCTTCGACCCAAGGCATAAGAGCCATTGTCACCAGCCTAATGAGCCTCAGGGCCACACATATCGCTTCAACCCAAGGCGTAAGAGCCATTGTCGCCAGCCTAATGAGCCCCAGGGCCATATTACGAATCTAAGGATTCCTACCAACTCAAAGGATCCAGCTAAAATCTAGGCAAATAGAAACCCATAAGATACAAAATTGCCAGGTTTCCCCCTCGTACACACATGTAATAAAATAAAATCTCCATTTTTAGCATACTATTAAAGTACTATATTCAAAGATAGAGAAAGAAATAAATGTCCCCCTTTGGGACTATCGCCTAACGACCCTATCCTCGCCATCTTCAGCATAGGACAAAAGAACACGACATTGTATTCCACCTTATTGATTTGATTGATCTCTTTCTAAATATCGAAGCCCCTGGCATGAACTTCCTTGAGAGTTTCCCTCCGAGATTTGCAGTTTACGTACTCTTTACTACTAATCACACGACCAAGAGTTCTCCTCATCTCAGCTCTAGTAGCAGAAGCGCTCTTTAAATAGGCCTCCACTTTCTAGTCTGCCCTAGTGTTACACATTACAGCCTCGGCCCTGGCATTTACCACCTCGGTCTTCACCTTCGAAAGCTTGGACTCAAGCCTTGCGATCATATTCGCTCGTGCAAAATCATTCGCACAAGCGGTACGGATTTGTGTCTCAAGGGTAGAAGCCTTAGCTAAAGAACTCTCCTTGGTCGCAACTTGAGCATCTACATGAGCCTGCATCTCGTTAAACTTACGTTTGGCCCGACCAACTTCACGCCAAACTCATTCCAGCTCCTCCATTTTGCTCTCCAACTAGAATATCGAAACATTAATCTTCGAAGATAAAAGGAGAAGCATACATCAACATGAAATAAAGGATACCTGTCTTTCAAAGCGGCTCGCGCAGCTCCGGCTTTGATCCGCCTCATGCCGTAGGGATACCAGCTCGCTTTCCTTTCTCGCACAACAAAGCTTAAGGGATTTCTCCCTATTCGAAGCCTTCCGCATCCTAGCCTCATAGCAAAGCAGCTCGACCTTAAGCCTATCTAAGGCTTGCAAAAAAAATTCAATAAGAAATGAAGACTGTGAAACTGGAATAATCCTACGACGGCCACCGAAGCTTACCACTAAGCTGAGCCACTGATCCTCACCAAAGGCCATGCCAATGTCCGATGACTTAGTGTCCCCCAAATCACCTTTGGTAGTAAAAGAAAAAGGCACCATGTGCTCCTTGCTCTTGAAGTACCCTCAGCAGAAATGGGGAATGTTCTTTCAAAAATGGAGGCCTCGGAAGCTGGATAATCGGCCGAATCGCCTCTTTTGATCCTCTAAGAAGGACTCACCCCACTGTGAGCCTCCTCACACCATGGAGAACTCTTTCATTTTTCATCAACCCCCAACCCCAAGGTCGGCAATCTCTCCTTCTCCCCTAGGGGTCACAGCCTCATCTCGAGAAAATATCCAATACCTGCAGCGACTAAGTTAGTACGCTGAAAATAAAGGTACCCTTCTAGGAAAACAAGCCACCAAGCACCTACCGTAATGCTTTGCTTCCCATCTCCCAGTGGACAGGTCTCTCCACCTATATTTATCATAGGTCGAACAGGTTGCCAGCTTACCGGACCATTCGGCCAAATTAGGGACCTCGTTCGGCAACCAAGGAGTCCCTAAAAAAAAAAAGTAGAAAAATTACATTATGAAGCCCACTCCAGATAAAGAAATGAAAATACAGGTATGACACTTACGTATGAAATTCCATTTCTCAGGAAAGGGCAGAAACTCTCCAGGAATGATATCAATCGTCCGAGCTCAAAAGAACCGGCTCATCCATCCCCGGTCCTCGTCCTCTTCGCTGTTAATGCCATTAGACCAAGTAGATCGATGCTGCAGAGTAATCAAAAATCGATAATGTAGCAGCCGATATAACCTCACGAGATGACTGAGGGTAAATTCAAGCCCGGCCTTATCCGCAAAGTATCTTATTGTCTGCACTATCTTCCTAAGGGATAGGTGAGCTTGAGCCAAGGTAACCTAATATCTATGACAGAAATCAAGCATGACCTAGTCGGGGGTACCCGACATAAAATTATGTGTTTACACACTCAAAAACCCCTCGACGTAGGTCATGATGCTCTCCTCAGAGGAAGGTACTTGTAGTACCACTCCTTCTTCCCATCCGCATTCCTTTCTGCTCATTTTGAGGTGTCCCACCCCTACTGATGAGATGAACCTCCACACATGCTCCCGATATCCTTGAACGTTGGGCGGTCTCTCCAGTATAAAGTCTCTCCTCGAAAAAAGCACCTCGAGGCCCGCTCACCGGGCACCAGTGGTGTACCACCGACCGGACGCGGAACATAGGAAGAAATCCTCTCTCCTTGATGGGCATATGTCGACGTAGCAGTCATGGCTATAATAAAATAAGCAGATGAGGGTAAAGATTTTGAGTTGAAACGACGGGAGAACTAGCACAAAGCACCAAGTTCTATGGAAGAAATAACTATTCAGAGTAGTTGAATCTCCACTTGAGAAGAAAGTGAATGAATATATAGGGGCAAAGGAGCGGCTGCTCACCTACCCAGTGGTCCAATTAATTCTAGCCATGTTAACGTCACTTTTTCTTAGGAAATATACTGGCAGGACCACCCCGGGGTCTCTTTATCAGATCCCATGAATGCTATTATCTCGCAATATTCGAACGGTGTTAAGACCTCGAGGGTTTATCGCTATCACGAGCACCGGCCCCAAAGAAGCTATTGACCTAATTGCAAGATAGGTCCCAATTTCGGGGTCCCGATCACTCCAAATATGGGCTCGAAATAGTTAATGTTAAATTTCATTGGCTAACTCCGCAAGAGCGGCGAGATATAAAGAATGGAAAGACCCAGAGCAGAAAAACCCTTTTGCATTGCCAAAAATATATTTACAAGGGTCGCCTTTACAAGACTCATTTCCCCGGGAGTGCGTACACAGAAAGAAAAAAGAAAAAACAAAGAGGCCCAAGGCCTACTCTTCATTGCCACTATCCCCTGAACCATCTCCAAGATCGTCATCTAGTGCGACAAAGAGAGCCGATTTTCTCTCCAACTCTCGGGCCTCTTTAATCTCGGTTGAAAGATCGACACCTCTAGTTTGGACCCCCTCTAAGGCTTCCCTCCTCGCCTTCGCACTAGAATGAGCGACAGTCCGAGCTAGTTTTTGCTCGGCCTTTATCGATATATTACGAGTAGTTTGATTCATTATGGCTGCATCCTGCATATAAGTAGCAACTTTTCCTTCGATCTCGGACTTGACCACAGTCAGTACAACAATCTCCTTTCGAGCATTTTGGAGAAGACTGCGGGTCGATACCAACTCCAAGGCCACCACCTCACTTCATTCCCTCAGCCCGAGGATCTTCACATTCTTTTGCCCGATCTGCGAATCCCTTTACCTGATTTATGAATAAAATGTAAGCAGGTTAGTATCGAATTATGGATACAAAGGGCGGATTCACGCATGGCAAAATACCTGCTAAGGAAGATCAGCTTTTTCCCGGAGCGCTACCTCTAAATTAGCCCGGAGCTCGCTTGACTCTTTCTCCTTTCGGGCAGAGTAAGCCTCTGACTCTCACAGCTTAGAGATAAGCCTCTCAATCTCCTTCTCGTAGCATGAAATCTCCTCATTGAACATAGAGAGGGCACGATCATGCATCTCCTTACGCTATGGCATAACAAAAGAGGTAGCATAATTAAGAATAATGCTGGAGACTAAAAGAAATACACATAAAACAACTATCACCTATTGTAGGAACCTCTCCGCTACCTTGACGGTGTCGGGAGTGTTGAGATCGATGTTCTTACTAACATCATCAGGAATGTTTCCAAGCACACCTCCGCCTTTGAGAGGACCCCCCGATTTGGCAGTGTTCATATCTTGAGCGTCCCTTAGCTCCCCCGACGAGAACTGAGGGCCTGAACTAAAATCACCCGGGGCATCGATGTCCCCAATAGGAATCTCCTGCCACTGAAAAGCTCCAGGTCAAAACCCTTCAGGACCAGCGGCAACGGTTCCCCAGTAAAAACTGTACCAAATCAAGTCATGGGATCCGGGACCACATTGACACCCTCCTTGACGGTCTTCGATGCATGGGACCGACCTTAATCAGCTGTTCTCCATTCAGTAGCCTCTGGTCGAGGCACCTGCAAGGCTCCCGTATGCAACCTCGTTCTTTGTACCAATCGGCACTCGCCCTTATCATCATCCTCATCCTCAGCGCCGAGGCTTACTATAGAAGTTGAAGCTGAGGTCCTAGTAGCAGCTCGAGGACCATGTGACTTAGGTTTCTTTGCCACGGGAGGATCAGCAACCACCTTACCTTTCCATTTCTTGCCCTTTTTGGGCTTTGAATTCTCCATCTCACTACTAGGAGGTGGCCTCATGTGCATACTCTCGCCAAGGCCTACACGAGCGCAGTGACCGTAACTTACCAGCACAAAGGATACATGGAGAAACATAAGGATAAGACATAGGTGGCAAGGAAAACTCTACCGTGATTCTTGGCAACCCACCACTTCTTAGCCAGGTCGGGCCAATACTGGACAAGATATGGGAACGAGGTATCCAACCGCTCGATCTATCTCGGCAGATCCAGGACCGCTTTAGGATACCAAGTGGTAGCTGCAGAAACCAAAGAGAGGTCATTTTTTTGGAAAGAAGGAAAGAAAATCACAAAGCATGTTCGAGGGAAAGAATACTTATGCTGTGTGTTCCCCTTCTCCAAGAAAGGCATCCTTCCGGATAAAATGATATTCGAGGTCTTCACCCGAACGAACCTACTCATCCAACCTCGATCATTGTCCTTGTCAGTGCTCGAGAAAAATGATTTTTTGGACCGGTGATGAAGCCTAATCAAACCTAGATAAAATCAAGGGATGTACAACATTATCAAATGGTTGAGGGTAAAGGTTTCGTCCTCGACCCCATCGGAGAAATGGCGGAGCATCAAGACCATCTCCAGAAAGAAGGATAGATTTGACCGAGTGTCACTTGATATTTGTCATAGAAATAGAGGATAACCGGATCTATCTCCAGGGGAGGGGATTTATAAAGATCAACCGGACCCAAAGTGAATGGGTAGGTATATACGTGAAGGAAACCAGCATTGTAATCCATTATGTTCTCATCAGGGCGGGGAATCTCCACCTCCATTCCCCACCCCCATCGGTAGTCTTCCTTCACCTTCCCTATGTTGGTCACAACACTAATGAAACGGGACACGTGTTCGCATTGGCCAGGTGCAGATGAGGTTTTGTCGACCATAAAGTCCTTCAACATGTCAAGCTAGGTGGGAGTACATTGTCCCAAGGTGGGTATCACTCTGGGTTTCCCTTTAGACGTTCGAGATGAAGAGGAAACCTCATCTTTCCAAGGAACCGTCTTGGAGGTTCTAGCCATGACGATGGTGAAATTTCTCTATGAAAGTAAGAAGAAAGGATGCAAATGGGGATGTGTCTGTCTTTGCGAATTTGAAGATGTTGGCAAAGTATGAATTATCAAATGATTGGTGCATTTATATGAGCCGTATGGGCAGAAGAAGGGACAAGCTAATAGCGGTTCGTGGGCTTCTCGATAGTCGTGTTTTACGGTGACACTTGTGCGGTTTTTTGGGTATGTCTTTAAATGCTCTGATAGGCTGACGTCAGGACAATTATGTCCTCAGAATAGAAGCTCAAAATTGTTTTCTATCGCTTCATTATAGGAAACGCGGGGACTATCTATATACGGTGAAATCGGAGGGTCCAATTTCTCATCATTAAGGCACTTCGGAAGATCAGCTCGAAGGCATGATGCCACGGCCGAGTATCCTCCCTCGAGGGTCATTGACACTCGACCTCACGGTAGTAATGATCATGGTAATGGTAGAAATGGGGAGTCCCCAAGGCACATGGCTAGGACTGACATAGCCTAGTGGTCTACTCTGAATCCAGATCAGGGTGTCATCTAGCTGTCTCATCTCCATATATTTGTAATTAATATATTTTGTACTATGTTGGGATTCTCCTCATATACAAAGGGCATCCTTGTAATTTTTTAAAATCCTATTGCTTCATTTTCTCCACACGAAATATATAAGAACATTCTCTCTGCTCTCTAAAACATTTTTCTTGATATTATTGCTTCCATTTATTATCTTCATTGTTGTTCATCATTTATTGCTTATCATTGTCCATAAAGAGCCTTAGTTAATTTTATTATAACTGTTAGTAATAGATCGATAACCTTCGATAGCTCACAGTCGAGGTCCGGGATCGACCTCAAGACCCCCGAATCGACAAGCTCGAGACCCCGATTATTAACCTATAGGTTTGGTTATCACCTTACTCCTTACTCTTATTTCATTTCTAAATATCATACATAGCATCAATTGATTAACAACTAGAATAAAAATAGATAACGTATTTTTAGAGTCCCATAATAAAATTGAGCACAGGAGCCGTCTTCCTTTTCACTCCTCTTCGACCTGCCATTAAGAAGAGATTTAATCAAGGAAGGATATAATAAAAGAAAATACGGAGCAAAAAACAAAGAAAAGTACCACAACTCTCCAACTCACCAACAAGAGGCTTGTACCCGAAATTCTCATGGAAAGGCACCCATTCACGAATCCCACCGTATGGGGAAGAATTGCGCTCACCCACTCGCGAGCGTTAGCAACTGGCGGAGGAGGTACTCTCTCGACTACAAGACATAAATAAACCCTTAACAAGGTCATTAAAGGGAGAACAACTGACGACCATCTTAAGAGAAAATACATAAAGTAAAAAGAAAAGAAAACTTGCGGGTGAATTCCACGTCTCAGAAAACCTGCCAGATTCGACATGACGTGCTCTATTCGGGTGTAGAAGAAGCTCTCCCAAATGTGGCGATTTGCTTCTTCATCCCTTTTCACCAACAAACTGTTGGTTCCTCGGTGGTGCATTCGAATCATTAAAACCTGAAGAAAATGGGGGGGGGGGGGGGGAAGGGGTGAAGCATATGTCCTAGAGATTTTGCTCGACCGTCTAGCTCCGCATACTTGATGAGCATAAGGAAAGGCTTGTACGCGTATGGAGAGAGTTGAGCCGATCACACCTCATAGAAGCTGCAGAAATCCACCACCAAGGAAGGAAGGGTAAGAGTGTACCCGATGACAAAGGGATACACATAAAATGCAAAGTAGCCCGGGCAGTGTAAATGCACTGTGTCCCGTCCCGCATGCACCATTTCAATATGATTAGGGATCCTCCATTTGGCTTTCAACGTTGTGAGAAATGAAATATCCATCGTAAACGGAACAGGCTCCGGCTCGTCTCCAGCAGGGATAATAAAGTTAGTTCTTGCCTTTCCCGGGCGGGGGACCACCTCATCCACTGTCGGAAAGCCCACATCCTCCACTATCTCCACCCCCTATTCGATTAGGGGTGCATTATTTCCGGCAACAGAGCACCAATAGTTCTATCGAAATTAGAAAAAGCTCTAGCCATTTTCTTATTTACTGAAAGAAATGAGAATAATAAGGGAAAAGGTGGTGGCCACAGCAAATCCAAACGGAAATAGAAATTTAAGAAATTGGAGAAGAAGAGTTGAAAAGTTCTCTCAGGAAAGATAAAGAAGCGTAAAATTCAAATAAGGGATTTCCCTTATTTATAGGGATATAAGTGCCCTGAACAGGGAAACCAAGCGCCGCCAGTTTAGAAAAATAAAAAGGGCACGAGAAATGATGCAAAGCATAGGAAACGTGCACTATAATAACACTTGAGAAACATTAATGACATACTGAACTGAGATAATGGTCTGACGTAATTCTCGAAACATCACGTTGCTTACTCGCCGTGAGGTACTCATCTCTCGCACAAAGAGTTTAGATCTCTCCTTCTCAAATCAACAGAAATCGCCCATAGCGCTCTCCAAGAAGTGACCTCAATATGTGGAGGGACTAACTGTATGGGTCAAAATCTAGCCACGTGTGGACCAGCATTAAAAGGAATAGCGAGTGGTCGACTGAGCCATGGTCGTATTCGTAAGACGACATAACAAAGAGTATCTCGGGTGCAACCGTGATCGAACTATCTTAAAGCTTGTACAACAAGGTATATGTCGTGACATTTAAGGGGAACGACCCAATGCACAATGAATAGACTATGGCCCCCTGGCTAAGGACCGTTGGATTAAAGGGATTAATTACTATATAAATAAGGGAAGGGTAACCAGAAAAGAGAGGGGGGCCCTCTCCTTCAAGGAAGAGATATAGAAGAACAAAAGAGGACCTCTAAAAACAACAAAGTGACAGTCTAGATCTTGGTTACAAATTATTGTCTTCGTCATTGCTATTGCTGAATCAATAAAGATAGATCCCTTGGCTATCAATGGCATTCCTTCTTTTTCTTCTTCGTTCTTACATTACGGAATAATGCATAAAGAATGTAATTAAGCTTGTCGTTTATGTTCGATATCTTTTATAACCTCAAAAATAATTTTAAGCTTGATTATATTCTATTCTCTTATTTAGCATGCTTTGATCTAGCGTTAATTATCCTTGGGTAAGATTATCCTTCATTTTTTTATTAATTAGTTTAACAAATAGCTTAATATTTTTTGGTCAAATAATTTGGTGCTGTCTGTGGGGATTTCTTAGCAAAAATTTTAGTTTTCTGTAGATCTTAAACCAACCAAAATATCATTTCCCGTCTGTCATAGCCTCACCATCACAGTATAAACACCAACTCGAAAAAGTGATAGATAATATTTTGAGATAACCAAACCAATCTGGGTTAGATCTCTACATGAAATCGAAATTAGGTCCGATGTCTAAGCAAAACCCATGCCTCGTCTGTAGCAATGGGTTCGGCACGTCGTGTGAGTACCCAAAGTGGGATAACGACCACTTCGCACTTAGCACGCCCACAATCCCACTTGTCGTATTTACTTTAAATACTGGCCTGTATTCACACCTCTAGGTAAGGGACGATAGCACACTGTGTAATTCTTTGAAATAACGGGTCTGTCCTGCCTTAGTTTCGTGCCCATACACACTATGTAATTTATGAACAGATATGACGTATTTCTTTTATTTAGCATATTTTGATCTAGAGTTAGTTATCCTTGGCTAAGATTTTAACAATATTTGGTCTAACACTATCCCTCCAATCGATAGTGTTTTTGGTGTTGCTGCATGCACAATGTCTGACCTTTATTCCTCCATGAGTTTAATTTCATCAGCCTGTGCTATCTACGCGTTTTTGGATGGTCGTCCTATTGCCCTCCCTATTTCTGGCAAGGAGTAGGTTAACAGTCATGCTATTCGTGCAATGAGAAAAACCTAGATAGAAAAAACCAAGAAAAATGTTAAGTACACTTTTTACTTTTTAATATCGAAATTATATGTGGTGATTGATAGGTTTAATATATTTTTTGTTTTTGATTCCTAGTATCCACATTATGTTACTTATATATTCTTATTCCACATTCTATTTCATATAAATAATGAAAGTATGATTTATGTGGAACTTTATAAGGCCAACTACACATCGTATTAAATTTGTCATGATTATTCTTGCTTATACAACCAATCAAATAATATGGTACTCTAACAGAATTTTATATTTGAATAATTTTTGTTTATACAATAAATGAAACGATTCCTTAATTTAATGATTTCTACGTGTAGCTTTAGTATTTGATAATGAGTTAACTATTTTCGTTATTACTAATAGTATTACAAAACCTATTAATAACATTCAAAATTAAGATTGTATACGGGTAAAACCAAAACCCATGGTACATCCCAGTCTCCGATAGGATAAACCAAGTTCGAGACATGGCGAAGAGGGACTGGAACCAAGGCAAGGGCCTCATCAAGTCTGAGTCTGGGGGCATGGCACCCCTCCTCGAGAATATCAAGGGCGTGACCTGGGATCGGTCCAACCCCGGAAAGACTTCGAAGAACACTGTTAGGAAATCAAGCACGACCAAAAAAAGGTTGTAATATCCGCGACCTGCCGAAAATTACAACGTGGATCTTAGCACGTATCGATGATGAGCCGGCAATCAGTTAAACAGAAGATTTTTTTACCTCTTATGAAATTGTACCTAGAGTGGGATTTCCCTACTATATAAAGGAGGGTCCGATAATTCATGAAGGATATTGTACCACGTATTCCAAAGCAATACACTATAGTTTTCACCATTATCGAAAGCTCTTTTTCTTGTTCATCAATAATGGCCATTGTGAGCCCGAATAGAGGGCGAATGTTTCCTTAAGGCTGGAAACACCCTCCTACACGGTTTGACTTTACCATATCTTTATTTGTTAAGTCTAATGTAATTTATTCGTTGTATCAAATTAATCCATGTATTCTTAAAATCACTTACAAATTTAATTATTTTTCGCTCTTGAGGGTAAACAGTTTGGCGCCTACCGCGAGACTAAGAATATTAACGACTATTTTATACAAACTTCTATAACACACCCTATTCTACACGTATTTTTAGAAGTTTCTTTAATTTCAGGTCAAAGTTTATAATGTCAAACTCCCAATCTACCCCTCTAAACATGGATGTTGAGTCCAATTACCATGGCAAGAACAACACTATAGCCCCTGGTACTGAGGTGCCCCCTGTCGATCTCAATGGAGTCCCAGTCGCGGACCCGATCAACGCTAACTCACATGTGACCATCAATGAGAATTTACCTACCGATCTCGAGAATATCATTTGCGGGGGAGTTCGATCGATTACCCAAAATATTCTTAACGGTGAAGGTGATGGGATCAACTTCCGGGTGATATTCGAAATGTTATAGGCTCTACTGGCAGCAATAGCCATTTATAGAACCGAAGCCACGCCCCAACTGAATTGAGCCCGAGCCATCTTGGAAAGTCACCTGTAGAAATGAACCGGTCGCGAAGAGGCCGAATGAAAATGTACTCGGGATTAACCCTGAAATCATAAAGATGCCCGAGGAACTGACGAAACGAACAGAATCGGGAGAAAAGAAAATCGAAGACAATGACAAAAAGGTGGAAGCATACAATTCCAGGGTCGATAAAATCCAAGGAGCGGCGCGATACCGAAGGTCTTGGATTCCAAGAAGTTTTTCCAAAATGTTTTCCTCCGAGCGTAGCTCCAAATCCAATCCCGAAGAAGTTTCCGTACCCGAGATTCCTAAGCATAATAAAATAGTTGACCCAAAAGAGCATGTGACCTCCTACATGTGCGCCATCAAAGGGAACGTCTTAGAAGATGACGAGATCGAGTCCGTCCTACTGAAAAAAAATTGAGGAAACTTTTTTAAAGGGAGATATGATATGGATCACAACCTACCCCCTAATTCTATTGAATTGTTTCCTATGCTTGCAGACTCCTTCGTGAAAGCACATGCCGGTTCCATCAAGGTCGAAACCAAGAAATCAAAACTTTTCAAGGTGAAACGGAGAGATAATGAGATACTCAGAGAATTAGTTTCCTAGTTTCAAATGGAATGGATGGACTTGCCTCGGTCGCGGACAATTAGGCCATTTATGCCTTCACCCAAGGACTCAATGCTTGAAGCTTTGGCTTTACAATATTTGAAGCAATATATGATAGAATATCGACTTGGGCCAACGTAAATAATCATTATCAATCAAAAATTAGGGTCGAACATGATCAGCTTGGGGCCCCTTCCTGGTCTTTTTATCCCTCCATTTCTATCGATAGAGTCGAGAGACACACTGATCGTCAACCAAGGTAAAATAGGAATCGGTACTAACAATACAATGGAGACAGAAGAAGTAATAGGTCTGGGTGAAACCCTGTGAGAAGCGATCAAGGTAAAAATAATTGGGGACTCATAAGAAAACATGGTTTCGATAGGCCCGTCAGGCCTAATGAAGTACCAAGGTTATCAGAGTACAACTTCAACATCGATGATGTTGCCATCGTATCTTCCATAGGATGAATCAAAGACACCAAGTGGCCTCAACATCTACAGTCTCCAATCCAAAGGGGTACAAACCTAATGTGTAAATGTGATACCACTTACGGCCACAGAACAGAAGATTGCCGACGATTGAGAGAAGAAATGGCCAGACTATTCAAAAACGGACATCTCAGAGAGTTCCTAAGCGATCAAGCCAAAGACCATTTCAGAATAGAGATTTTAGTAAGCATACCGAGCAAGATGAATCTTAGCATGTAATTAACATGATCATCGGTGCGGTCGACGTCCCTTAGGGGCCAAAGTTAAAGCGCACCAAAGGATCCATCACAAGGGAAAAACGGACTTGAGATTACGTGCAAAAAGGAGCCTTGTCTTTCAACGACGAGGACGCTGAAGGCATCGTGCAGCCCCATAATGATGCACTAGAATATTTTTACTCAAAAATTAATCTCGAGTAAAGCGTGTGTTAATTCATCCAGCTAGCTCGGCCATTATCATCAGATCGAGGACCGTGGAGCAACTAGGTCTACAAGACCAAATAGCTCCTCCAGACCGAGTTCTAAACATATTCAACATGGAATGTAGGACCACAAAAGGGGAGATAATATTGCCGAAAAACACCACCATAACCATTCAGGAAAGCAATTACAACGTGCTCGGAGGAGATATGAGGTACAATGCTCTATTCGAGAGGCCGTTGTCACGACCCAATTTCACCTCAGGTCGTGATGGCGCCCAAGACCATTGTCAGGCAAGCAAATGCAAAATATTAATAAATTCTAGTTTTACTTTTTCCAAGATAGTTACGAAAATCTCCAAGTTTGAATTTAAAACAAACGATAATAAACATCGTATCAAAATAATTATACAATCTCAACAAAAGATATTTTACTAATGTGTGTGCCAAGACCTGGTACTACAAATATGTGGGCAGCTAGTAGAATATATAAAAGAATAATACTATCCTACTATCTAAAATTATACACACCCAAAAGTAAAGAAAGACTCCATCGGGCTGTTGAATGGCAAAGGAATGGAGCAACTCACCGTAGGATCTCGGGCTGGATTAAGGGTATGCACCAGCCTGGTAACCAGATGTACCTACCTCAGATCCTGTACAATTAAGTACAGAAGTGTAGTATGAGTAAATAAACATTATGTACCTAGTAAGTATCCTATCTAATCTCGAAGAAGTGGAGACGAGGGGTCGACTTCACACTTACTAGGGTCAAATAATATGATAAGTGTTATACTAAGCATGAGTAGCACAAATGATTAACAATTTATAGCATGGAGCAATATATCCTTTTTTAGATGATATCACAGTCAGCCATTTACATTTCAGGGCATATAACAAAGTTCCGTCCACAGCAATATACCAAGCAAAAAGCATACGCAAGTAGTGCCGAGGTAGTACGGCCCTATCCTACATACAAAATAAAGTGTCACTGCTAAATGATCAAACGGCGCGAACCATAGATGCATCTAATACCCTGCTTGCGAATCATACTTACGAAGCAGTCAAATGTAATCAAACACAACAATAGGCAGGCAAGAATATATAGCAGGAAAGTAATCACTCAGGAAAATATCAACTTCTATTTAAAAAGGGCCAAGGAAATGATGTTCTTCTTATTAGATTCATTTAAAGCATTGAACATGATTTAAGAAAATCCTAAATTAATCATAAAGTTACAAGAACATCACATAAAGCATGCCTTTGTGTCCTAGACTACCCGAACATAAGCATAATAGTGGCTACGCACGGACTCTCGTTACCTAGTGCGTACGTAGCCCCCCGCATTTAGTGGCAAATTATTCAATTATTACACCAATAGGGATAATTCCCTCATATAAGGTTAGATAGGAGACTCACCTCACTCCAAAGCGTACTTCCAATATCAAGAACATGCTCAAACCCTCAATTTGGAGTGGGGCGGTCCGAAACTAGTTAAACAAGTTTGGAACTAGTCACTACAAGCTCAGGAGTTTGCATTTTAATTACTAAAGTAATTTGCCAACCTCAAACACAAGTTTTCTAAAATCCGACTCCGGGCCCACGTGCCCGAATTCAGAAACTTTTCAAAGAAAGTTGTTCTTTATAATCTAAGGATCAATAATATATGATTTCTACTTCATGCCATTACAAATTTCGTGGTTAAATCTAACTTTTATAAAAACCCTAGGTTTTTCCCTAATCCAATGATTTTTCTTAATCTTTGTTTGTTAATCTACCCGAGGTTCAAGTATTAAACTAGAAATAACTAGGATTAACTAACCTCAAGACGCTAGGTGACAGTCCTCTCTCAAGAGCTCCAAAATTGTCCAATGAATGAGTGAAAATGAGCAAAAATGGCCTTGAGCCCGTAATAAATGAAGCTCACTACTTCAGTGATTTCCGCATCTGCGGTCTTGGGCCACACCTGTGACCACCGCATCTGTGGAAAAATGTTCGCTTCTGCGGAAACTCAGCTGGGCTGCTCCTGGGCTTTCGCTTCTGTGGAAGCTTTACTGTTTGCTTTTGGCTTGGCCGCTTCTGCGAGAGGATGACCACTTATGCGTTCTCGCACCTACGGTTGACCAATTGCATGTGTGGTTATGACAGATTGCTGGAGCTTCAGCTCCTTGCCAATTTTTCAAATATCATTCCAGCCTCCCCTGATTGACGCTCTGGGCTCCCGGGATTGTCCGAACATACTGACAAGTTTGAAATCATGAAATAGACTCGCTCGAACCCTCAAAATGCCCGAAACAACTTTTAATCTAAGAATAACCCCCTAAAACTAGTTGAATCAAACTTATGAACTTCAAGTTCTTCAATTCACTTCTAACGCGCTAAAACGTACTTATATTACTCGGATTGACACCAAATTTTAGGGGCAAGTCTTAAATGCTATATTGGACCAGTACTAGGCTCCGGAATCAACATACAGGCTCAATATCAATATGATCAAGTATTATTTGATTTCATTAAATCCTTAGAATTTTAGTTTAACAGTTTCGAAAAAAAATTCATTACTCGGGCTATGGACCTCGAAATTCGATTCCGGGCATACGCCCAGGTCCCAAATTTTCCTACGGACCCTATGGGACCGTTAAAATATAAGTCCCGGTCCGTCTACTAAAAATATTGACCAAAGTCAAAATTAGCCTTTTAAGAAAATCCTACGGAATCAAGTGTGCTTATTACAACTAAAACTCATGCAAATCCCGAGCCAACCTTCCGCGCATCTCCTAAATTAGTTAAAGTAAGCGTGGAAAGTGGTACTTAGGGGGACGGGGTTCTAAAAAGCAAAATGACCAGTCGGATCGTTAGATTCTCCGCCTCTTAAACCAACGTCCATCCTTGAACGGGCATTGAAAAGTACCCGAGCTATGAAAAAGATGGGGGTATCTGCTCCGCATGTCCTCCTCAGACTCCAAGGTCGCCTCCTCAACTAGTTGGCACCTCCACTGGACCTTTACTGCGGAAATCCTCTTTGATCTAAACTGGCGATCCGGTCTATCAATAATGGCAACTGGCTCCTCCTCAAAACCCAGACTCTCATCCAACGGAATAGTAGTGAAGTATAATATATGGGAGAAGTCGGCGTGATACTTTCGCAGCATCGATACATGGAAAATTGGATGAACCCCCGACAAGCTGGGGGATAAAGAAAGCTCGTAAGCAACCTCCCAAACTCGCCTCAACACCTCAAATGGGGCAATAAACCTTGGGCTCAACTTGCCCTTCTTCTCGAATCTCATAACAACCTTCATTGGCGAGATCTTCAAGAGGACCTTCTCGCCAACCATGAATGATACATCACGCGCCTTCTGATCCGCGTAACTCTTCTGTATGGACTAAGCTGTGCGAAGCCTCTCCTGAATCAACTTTACCTTCTCCAAAGCATCTTTTACCAAATCTGTACCGTACAACATAGCCTCACCAAGCTCAAACCACCAGATAGGTGTAAGGCCCCGTGAAATCCCGACTCAAAAACCGGACCTTTTTGGATTGAATGATGTATTAAAAAGTCAAGAATAAGTTTCCAAAAAAATGCAAGAAATACGATCCATAATGCGGTCGCATAATTGAAATGCGGACCGCATACCTGCTGCAGAGTGAGGCAGAATGTTGGATGAAATTAAAGTGGGAAATGCAGTCGAAATGCGGTCGCATAATCAAAATGCGGACCGTATACCTGCCGCAGAGTGAGGCAGAATGTTGGATGAAATTAAAGTGGGAAATGCAGTCGAAATGCGGTCGCATAATCAAAATGCGGACCGCATAAGTCATCGCATATTTTCCTTTGAATTTGCGAAGGTCAGTTTTGCGGTGCACTTTGCGACCGCAGAACACGAATGCGGACCGCATTATTACCGCATACCGAGTCAGAATGTTTAGTTTTTGGGGGAGCATTCTGCGGTCCATTATGCGG
>MU784667.1:31748-57179 GCA_026770625.1 Nicotiana glauca
TGATTTGTAACTTGAATTATCCTTGATTTGTGTGGGATTGATATTTGAAAGTGTTGGCTGTTGGGAGTTGAGTAATGCCTCCAATGAGGTGACCTAGCCGGTCGGGTCGTGATCGTACACCATGCCGCACACATGGTGGTAATGTGCTGATATTGGATTCTGGATAACGGAAATGAAATATTGATCGTGAGTAATACCTCCAATGAGGTGACCTAGCCGGTCGGGTCGTGACCGGACTCCGCTCGAGATGGCGGTGATAATGAGGACAGTGGTGAACTCGTGACAGAATTGCCCTAATCTGTGTTGTGGAAATTGTATGAAGAACTATATGAGTTATTTCTTTGATTTGCCCGTACTAATTGCTTGTATCTATTTGATAGTTCTTTCTAGTAAAATGGTGTTTAGTTATACATACCAGTACAATTCAAATGTACTGACGCCCCTTTTGCCGGGGGCGCTACATTCGTGTCATGATTGTAGGTGGCCCCATAGCGGACAGTACAGACCGAGTGTAGCGGAGCGTTCATCTACTCGAAGTCACGGTGAGCCCTTTATTCTTCCATGGGGCTGCATGGTGTATCTTTTGTTATTACAGTTTTCTTTCATTTTGAGGTATAGCCGGGGCCTTATTACCGTCATAGTCATGCTTATGTGTTGTATCTTTAGAGGATCCAAAGACACTAGTGTGGGTTATGTACGGGTTTTGGGGAGTCCCCTCTGTGTATATGTTGTAATTCTAACTTGTGGTCTCCTTAAGCCGTGACTCTAATAGAATCCATGCAGCTAACTTATGAATGGTAAAATATCACGATATGAAATGAACTAGTAATGTAGTATACCCCGTGTATTATCGTTCAATTAACCAAAGGCATGAGTTCCGCATTCATCATGAGTTGGGGTAGAAAGCGTTCGATAAGGCTTGCTCAGTCGGGTTCACTTGATTGAGCACCTGTCGTGCCTCCCGAGGTTGGGGCGTGACAATAGGGGAAAAACATCGCCAACCATATAAAGCCTTAAATGGAGCCATCTCTATGCTGGACTGATAGCTGTTGTTGTAAGAAAACACTGCCAAGGGCAAGAACTGATCACACTGTCCTCCAAAGTCAAACACATATGCTCTGAGCATGTCTTCCAAAATATGAACTATCCGCTCTGAGTGCACGTCGGTCTGAGGATGGAATGTTGTGCTAAGCTCTATGCAGGTCCCCAAATCACTCTGAATGGCTCTCCAGAAACTGGAAGTGAAATGATGGCCTCTATCAGATATGATGGAAACAGGCACACCGTGCAACTGGACTATCTCCCGAATGTAAATATGAGCCAATCTCTCTAAGGTGTAAGTAGTCGCAATCAGAATAAAGTGTGCCGACTTGGTCAACCTATCAACAATGACCCACGCGGCATCAAACTTCTGCAAAGTCCAGGGCAACTTAACTACGAAATCCATTGTAATGCGCTCTTATTTCCACTCTGGTCTAGGCATCTGCTGAAGTAAGCCACCTAGCCTCTGGTATTCATTCTTAACCTACTAGAAATTCAAACACCTAGCCACACACTCCACTATGTCTTTCTTCATCCTCCTCCACCAATAATGATTCCTCAAGTCACGATACATCTTTGTAGCACGCGAATGAATGTAATCCGTGAACTCTGTGCCTCCTCTATGAGACTATCCCTCAGACCATCAACATCAGGAACACATAGGCGACCCTGGAGTCTTAGAACAGCATCATCGCCAATACAAACCTCTTTGGCACTACCCTGCAACACTATCTCTCTAGGAACCGCCAAGTGTGTATCATCAAACTGTTGGGCCTTGATCTTCCACAATAATGAAGACTTAGAAATAACACATGCAAGGACCTGGCTGGGCTCTAAAATATCTAACCAGACAAGTCTATTATCTAAGGACAGAATGTTCAAGGCTAGTGGCCTCTCCTCTGCTGAAATAAATGCCAAGCTACCCATACTCTCCCCTTTCCTACTTAAGGCATCAGCGACAACATTTTCCTTGATCGGATAATAAAGAATGGTGATATCATAATCCTTCAGTAACTCAAGCCATCTAGGCTGCCTCAAATTCATATCCCTCTGCTTGAACAAATGTTGTAAGGTATGATGATCAGTGTAAACCTCACATGTCACCCCAATAGATAATGCCTCCATATCTTAAGAGCATAAACAATCGCCGCCAACTCTAGATCGTGCACAGGATAATTCTTCTCATAAATCTTTAACAGCGTGAAGCATATGCAATAACTCGCCCCTCCTGCATCAATACACAACCCAAACCAACGCGTGAAGTGTCACAATATATCGTATACATCCCTGAACCGAAAGGCAACAAAAGAACTAGTGCCGTAGTCAAAGCTGTCTTGAGCTTCTCAAAAATCGCCTCACAATCATCGGACCAATAAAAAAGGGAGCCCTTTTGGGTAAATCTAGTTAGAGGTGATGAAAACCCCTGCAAGAATCGCATGTAGTAACCTACTAACCCCAGGAAACTTCTGAACTCGATCACTGAAGTATGACGTGGCCAACTCTGAACTGCCTCAACCTTCTTGGGATCCACTTTAATACCCTTTCCTAACACAATATGGCCCAAGAATGCCACTGACTCTTGCCAAAACTCACACTAGGAGAGCTTAGCATATAGCTTCCGCTCTCGCGAGGCTTGAAGCACTACTCTCAAGTGCTACTCGTGCTCTCCTAGGCTACGTAAGTATATCAAAATGTCATCAATGAAGACCAAGACAAAGGAATCAATATAAGGTCTGAACACCATATTCATCAAGTCCATAAACGCCATTGGGGCATTAGTCAGGCCAAAGAACATCACCAGAAACTCATAATGGTCATATCTGGTACAGAACGCGGTCTTCGGAACGTCTGAGTCCCGAATCCTCAACTGATGGTACCCTGATCTCAAGTCAATATTAGAGAACACCCTAGCACCCTGAAACTGGTCGAACAAATCATGAATGTGCAGCAGTGGTTACTTGTTATTGATGGCAACCTTGTTCAATTGGCAGTAATAAATGCACATCCGCATAGTCGCATATTTCTTCTTTATAAACAACACTGGTGCATCCCAATGTGACACACTGGGTCTAACAAACCCCTTTGCTAACAAGTCCTCAAGCTACTCCTTTAACTCTTTTAGAGCCATACGGTACGGTGGGATAGATATAGGCTGGGTACTGGAAGCCAAATCAATACAGAAATCAATATCGCGATCCGGGGACATGCAAGAAAGATCAGAAGGAAACACATTGGCAAACTCCCGAACTACTGGAACTGAATCAATCGTCGGAGACTCTGTGGTGGTGTGCCGAACATGAGCTAGATAAGCAAAACACCTCTTCTCGACCATATGTCCAGCCGTCAGGAAAGAGATAACCCGACTAGATGTATCAACTGTGGAACCCTTCCACTCTAACCCTAGTAACCCTAGCATCATTAGTGTAACAGTCTGGGCATAGTAATCAAGGACGACATGGTATGGGGATAACCAATCCATTCCCAAAATGACCTCAAAGTCGATCAAATCAAGCAACAAGATATCTTCTCTAGTCTCGAAACCACAGAATGTGACCACACAAGACAGGTAGATCCAATCCATAACCACAAAATTGCCCACATGAGTGGACATATGAATAGAAGTGCCCAAGGGATCAAGATCAATAACCACAGAACGAGCAAACAGATATGATACATACGAATAGGTAAACACTGGATCAAATAATACCGAATCATCTCTACCGCAAACGAAAATAATATATGTAATAATGGCATCTGAGGCCAATGCATCTGGTTTGGCCGGAAGAGCATAGAATCTGGCTGGAGTGCTGGCTAGCTGGCCTCCACCTGACTAAGTAGTAGTTGGCTGACCTCTACCTATCTAGCCTCCACCTCTAGGACGACCTATACCACTTTGTCCCCCGCCTCTAGGCGGATGGGCAACTAGTGTTGGAATCATATGTTGCTGACCTTGCTATATTTCCTTACCCTAAAACCTGGGGCAGGTCCTCTTCATATGACCTAGGTCTCCACACTCATAGCAAACTCTCGGCACCATAGCCTGCTATCCAGAAGCCTGGCCCTAATGGCCTGAATACCCACCGGAGGAACTCGAAATGGCCGAAGGACGGTAAGAATTCTCTGTCGTAGCATTGGAATAGGAACTAGAAGAACCCTGGGGACCTAAATATCCATTGGGAGAACCCTGAATAGCTGGTGGGCAATAAGACCTCTCTGGTATGATGCTAAAATAGAGGTGCGTTGGAGCACCCTAAGTAGGTGGAGGTGCTGAATATGGGGGGACTGCTTGGCTGACCCCTCCTAAACTGACCTCTACCCCTAGCTGGGGCACCTCTGAACTCTCCACAGTATCGAGCCCTCTTTTTCTACTGTGCCTGCTCTCTACCTCTCAGACGGTAGCCCTCAATCCTCCGAGCAATCTCAACCTTGCTGATAAGAAGTTCCCATCTCCAACTATCAGGTCATGTTGGCCCTGATACCAGAATACAACCCTGTAATGAACCTCCACACCCTCTCTATGTTAGTACGAAGTATCATCAATGCATGGCGGGATAATCCAGAAAACCTCGCCTCATAATTGATCATAGACATCTGACCCTACTCAAGCTGCTCAAACTGATACTGCATCTTTTCCCTCTCAAAGGGTGGAATATACTTGTCCAAAAATAACTGCATGAACTGACCCTAAGTGATGGGAGGAGAACCTACGAGCCTACCAAGAACATAAGACTGCCACCATCTACGGGCCATGCCCTCCAACTAAAAAGTAGTGAAGTCAACCCCAAGCGACTCCAATATCCTCATATTGTGCAGTCTGTCCCTGCACCTATCAATGAAATATTGATCATCCTCATGACGCTCCCCCTGAAGACAAGAGGGTAAAGTCTAGTCCACCTATCCAACAACTTCTACGGGTCAGCATCCGCAGCTGGTGTGCACTCGGGTACCACTGCAGCAACTGGCTAAGCCCCCTCTACGGGTAGTGCACTCGAAGTCTGATACATTGCAGTTGCGTGACCAAGAGCCTACGTAATAGTGGTCTATGCTCCCCTTCTCTCCTGTGATATAGTCGGATCCGCTGGAAATAAATCAGCCTATGTCATGGTGTCCATGAACTGCAACATACGGCCCATGACCTCTTGGAAACCCGGTGATATCATAAAGTCTTTCGGGATAGGCTCTACTGTAGGCACCTCATCTTGATCCTCAATGAAAGGATCTGTAACAAGATCCTCTGGTGGTGCTACTATTATAGTACTGGGATGCCCTCGCCCCCTACCTTGGGTCGGTATCGTCCCCCGGCCTCTACCTCAACCTCTAGCAATTGGGGGAGCAACTCCTCTCAGGTCTAGAACATCAGTCATACGCGTCCTCACCATCAGTGAGATAATAGAAGAGGGAAATTTAGTATACCAACCATTGCATGATAGGAAATGAATAAAGAGTAGTTTCCTAATACCCTATAGCCTCTCAAAGATAGATACAAACGTCTCCATACCGATTTGCAAGAATCTATTAGGTTTGACCATGACTTGTGAGACCTATATGAACCAAGTTCTATAATACTATGTTGTCACGATCCAATTTCACCTCAGGTTGTGATGGCACCCACCAACGTTGTCAGGCAAGCCAACACGGGAATATAAATAAATTCTAGTTTTACTTTTTCCAAGACAGTTACAACAATCTCTAAGTTTGAATATAAAAAAAATGATAATTAACATCGTACCAAAATAATCATACAATCTCAACAAAAGATAGTCTACTAATGTGTGTGCCAAGACTGGTGGCACAAGTATGTGGGCAGCTAGTAGAATATACAAAAGATTAATACTATCATACTGTCTAAAATATAGTAGACAACCAAAAGTAAAGAAAGACTCAATTGGTCTACTGAACGGCAGAGGAAGGGAGTAGCTCCCCGTGGAATCTCGAGCCGCATCAAGGGTATGCACCAGTCTGGTAACCAGATGTACCTTCCTCAGATCATGTACAATTAAGCACAGAAGTGTAGTATGAGCACATAAATAATATGTACCCAGTAAGTATCCTGTCTAATCTCGAAAAAGTAGAGATGAGAGGCCGACTTGACACTTATTAGGGTCAAATAATATGATACGTGTTATACTAAGGATGGGTAGCACAAAAGATTAACAATTTATAGCATGAATCAACGGATCCTTTTTAGATGATATCATAGTTAGCCATTTACATTTCAGCGCATATTACAAAGTTCCGTCCACAGCAATATACCAAGCAAGGAGCATACGCAAGTAGTGCCGAGGTCGTACGGCCCGATCCTACATAAAAAATAAAGTGTGCACTGCCGGAGGGTCGAACGAAGCAAAACATAGATGAATCTATTATCCCACTCTCCAGTCAAACATGTGATGCAGTCAAATGTAATCAAATACAACAATAGGCAGACAAGAATATATATAAGGAGAGCAACCACTCACGAAAATATCAACTTCTCTTAAAAAGGGCCAAGGAAATGATGTTCCTCTTTCATTTACCACATTCAACATGATTTAAGAAAATCCCAAATTAATAATAAAATTACAAGAACATCACATAAAGCATGCCTTTGGTTCGTAGACTACCCGGACTTAAGCATAATAGTGGCTACGCACAAACTCTCGTTACCTAGTACGTACATAGCCCCCGCATTTAGTGGAAAATTATTCAATTATTACACTTATGGGGACAATTCCATATTACAAGGTTAGATAGGAGACTCACCTCACTCCAAAGCGTACTTCCAATATCAAGAACATGCTCAAACCCTCAATTTGGAGCCGGACAATCCGAAACTAGTTAAAGGAGGTAGGAACTAGTCAATACAAGCTCAAGAGTTTGCATTTTAATTACTAAAGTAATTTCCCAAGCACAAATACAAGTTTCCTAAAATCCAACCCCGGGCCCAGTGCCCGAATCCCAAAACTTTTCGAAGAAAGTTCTTCTTACCACCTAAGGATCAATAATATATGATTTCTATATCATTTGATAACAAATTTCGTGGTTAAATCTAACTTTTGTCAAAACCCTAGGTTTTTCTCTAATCCCAAGGTTATCCTAATCTTTGTGTGTTAATCTACCCGAGGTTCAAGTATTAAACTAGAAATAACTAGGATGAACTTACCTCAAGATACTAGGTGAAAGTCTTCTCTCAATAGCTCACAAAATCGCCCAATGAATGAGCGAAAATGAGCAAAAATGTCCTTGAGCCAGTAATAAATGAATATCACTGCTTCAGTGGTTTCTGCATCTGCGGTCTTGGGTCGCACCTGCGACCACCATATCTGCAGAAACTCAGCTGGGTGGCTTCTTGCGAAAGCTTAGCCGCTTCTGCGAGATGACGACCGCTTATGCGGTCTCACACCTACAGCTGACCAACCGCAAGTGTGCTTATGACAAATAGATGGAGCTTCAGCTCCTTTCCAATTTTTCCAACTTCACTCGAACCTCACCCGATTGACGCTCGGGGCCTCCATGCCCTGTCCGAACTTATCGAAAAGTTTGAAATTATGAAACGGACTCGCTCGAACCCTCGTAATTCCTGAAACAACACCAAATCTAAGAATCACCCCCTAAAACCAATTGAATCAAACTTATGAACTTCAAGTTCTTCAATTAATTCTAACGCGCCGAAACGTACTTATACTACTAGGATTTGCAGGCAAGTCGTAAGTGCTATATTGCACTAGTAATGGGCACTAAAATCAACATACGGTCCTGATACCAATATGATCAAGCATTATTCAATTTCGTTAAATCCATAGAATTTCAGTTTAACAATTTCTAACAAAAATTCATTACTCGGGCTAGGGACCTCGAAATTTGATTTCGGGCATACGCCCAGGTCCTATATTTTCCTACGGACCCTTCGGGACTGTCAAAACACATGTCCGGGTCTGTCTAATAAAAATGTTGACCAAAGTAAAACTTAGCCTTTTAAGAAAATCCTAGGGAATCAAGTGTGCCTATTACAACTAAAACTCTTCCAAGTCCCGAATCAACCTTCCCCGTATGTCATAAATTAGTTAATGCAAGCACAGAAAGTCTTATTTAGGGGGGAGGGGTTCTAAAAAGAAAAACGACCAGTTGGGTCGTTATAGCCATAGATTCACAACATGAGGGAAGTGCCCTCAATACTACACCAGGTGTTGAATATTCCAATGCCAAGAGGGATTAAAACAATTTACGGAGAATAAATGGTTGCAAAGGAGATGTTCGATGAAGACGAGGTGGCCTCAATATTCGTACTTTCAACACCAAAAGATCTGGGTTAGGTCACCAAGGAAGAAACTAAATGGAAATTACCTACACCGGCCCCACTCCAACCGAAAAAGCAAGGAATGTATGAGGACGACGACTACGGAGTTCCTAGGTCTTTCATTGCCCCCAATGATTCTGATGCAACCAAATCAATGATCAAAGAACTAGAGCAAATCATATTAATCGAGCACCTGCTCGATCGTAAGGTATACCTGCGCATAAGATTAGTTCTCGAGCTCAGGAAAAAACTCATTAAATTCCTTATAGATATCATAGATTGTTTTGCTTTGTCCTACCTCGACATGAAAGGGATTCCATCGAGGATAACTAATTTTAAGCTGAGCTTGAAGTTCCACCCGTTCAAACAGAAAAGGAGGTCCAAGTCCGAAGTCAAGCATGCATTCGTCAAAGGCGAGGTATCTAAACAACTCAAAATAGGGTCCATCCGGGAGGTTAAGTACCCGGATTGATTAGCAAACATAGTGGTAGTCTCTAAAAAGGGGAATAGATTAAGAATATGTGTGGATTACAAAGACTTGAAAAAGGCATGCCCCAAGGACTGTTTCCCTCTGTCAAACATCGATCGCATGATCGATGCGACGGACGGCCACGATATCCTTAGTTTTCTCGATGACTACTCGGGGTACAACAAACTTTTGAGGACCCCGACGACCAGGAAAAATGTCCTTCATCAATAAGTATGGCACCTACTGCTATAACGTATGCCATTCGGACTAAAAAAACATATGTGCCACTTACCAATGCCTAGTAAATCAAATGTTTGAAGAGCAAATAGGAAAATCAATGGAGGTTTACATTGATGATATGTTAATTAAGTTCCTGCGAGTAGAGGACCATTTAAAACATCTGCGGGAAACCATCAACATATTGAAGAAGTACAATATGAAGCTAAACTTCGAGAAATAGGCGTTTGAAGTTGATTCCAAGAAATTTCTCGGGTTTATGGTGTCTAACCGAGGAATCGAGATCAACCTCGATAAAATCAAGGCCATATAAGACATTACCATTATGGATAATGTCAAGATTGTACAAAGGTTAACCTAGCGCATAACTGCATTAGGGTGATTTATTTCAAGGTCCTCTGACAAGAGCCATCGTTTCTTCTCGTTATTGAAGAAGAAGAATAATTTTTCGTGGACCCCGAAGTGTCAACAAGCCTTGGAAGAACTCAAGTGGTACCTTTCGACCCCACCTTTGCTTCATACTCCGAAGGCAGATTAACAGTTGTACCTATACCTGGTGGTATCCGAGATAGCGGTAAGTGGAGTCCTAGTACGAGAAGAGAAAAGTACGTATTTTCCAATGTAATATGTTAGCGGGACTCTAGGTGAGGCCGAATCTAGGTATCCTCACCTCGAAAATTGACGCTCGGTTTGCTAAGTGCCAATAGGAAGTTAAAACCTTTTTTTCAATGCCATAATATATGTGTCGTGAGCACTTACCACTTGAGGAACAAATGCATAAGCTCGAACTCTCGGGATGATAGGCCAAATGGGTCGTGGAAATCAGAGGGTACGATATCTAATATCGATACTGAACCGCCATCAAATCTCATGTTTTGGTAGACTTTGTGGCTGACTTCACACCGGCCCTAATTCTTGATGTCGAGAGGGAGTTGTTGTAGAATTCGGGGACCTCCTCCGGAATTCGGAACCTCTTTACAGATGGTGTCTCGAACGCAAAGGGGTTTGGGTTTGGCATCGTGTTGAAGCCACCGACGGGAAATGTTGTCAGACAATTTATTAAAACTGTGAAATTGACTGACAACGAGACCGAGTATGAAACCATGATTGCAGGTATTGAACTGGCTAAAAACCTGGGGGCTGAGGTGATCAAAGCTAAGTGTGATTCCCTCCTTGTGGTGAACCAATTCAATGGAACGTTCGAAGTCAAAGAAGAATATATACGAAGGTACCAGTATAAGATACAGGTGACGTTATATCGGTTCAAGAAATAGACTTTAAAACATGTACCTTTGGATCAAAATAGCGAGGCCGATCCTCTTGCTAACATAAGATCGTCGGTCGACGATGATGAGTTCAACTCGGTAATGGTCGTGGAACTCATGAAATCGATAGTTAAAGAAAGCCACGCCGAGGTAAACTCGACAAGGTTAACTTGGGACTAGAAAAACAAATATATAGATTACCTAAGACTGGAAAAATGCCCTTCGATCCAAAAGAATCAAGAGCTCTGCAAACAAAGGCGGCCCGGTTCAGCTTGTCCAAAGACGGTACCCTATTCAGGGGAACATTCTATGGCACACTCGCAATATTTCTAGGAATAAGAGATACCGAGTATGTTTTGAATGAAGTCTACGAAGGCACATGAGGAAATCATTTCAGCGCCAAATCATTATTTTAGAAGGAAATCTAAGCCAGTTACTAATGGATCGACATGGAAAAAGACGCGAAGGAGTTTGTGCGAAAATGCGGCGGATGTCACAGGCATGCTGCAATTGTTCATCAGCCCAGGGAATTGCTGCATTCTGTCTTGTCACCCTAGTCATTCATAAAATGGGGGAATGGACATCGTTGACACCCTGTCATGGGCACTCGGTAAGGCTCAATTTATATTATTTATGACTGACTATTTTCCAGATGGGTGGAGGGCCAGGCATTTGAGAAAGTCAAGGAGAAGGAAGTTATTCCTTTCATTTGGGACCACATAATATGCCGGTTCAGAATGCCGGCCAAGATCATGTGTGACAATGGAAAGTAGTTCATCGGCAATAAAGTGAGAAAGTTTTTTGAGGACCATAAGATCAAAAGGATCATATCAACACCCTATCACCCTAGTGGGAACGGGCAAGTGGAGTCCACAAATAAAACCATACTCCAAACCCCCAATAAGAGGTTGACCGACTCCAAAGGAAAATGGAAGGAAACTTTTCTCGAAGTCCTATGGGCATATCGTATGACCTCAAAATCCAGTATTGGGGCCACCCCGTTCTTTTTGGTCTACGGTGCTGAAGCTCTAATATCGGTTGAGGTAGGAGAACCGAGTCTCAGATTCTGATATGCAATAAAAGAGTCAAATGATTAGGCCATGAATACGAACCTGGAATTGTTAGACGAGAGACGTGAAGCCTACCTTGTCCTGTTGGCCTCCCAAAAACAACTGATCTAGAGGTATTACAATCGGAGAGCCAACCTGCGACACATCAATGTAGGTGACTTGGTGTTAAGAAAGATGATACTGAGCACCCGGAACCCGAACAGAGGGAAGCTGGAGCCGAAATGGGAAGGTCCATATCAAATTATCGAGATCATCACCAAAGGATCATACAACAACAGATCTCTCGAAGAAGGTTTCTCGACCTTGAACTCGTCGTTGACCGAATAACCTCCAGAATGAACATCTTCAAGGGGGGTTTGGCGGGCGGTTCATCGGTGGCCATTTCAAAAACAGACCTCTCGAGGAGAACCACATCAGAGGCGGCCTCCTTCACCTCAGTGGTCGGCCGCGAAGAAGAATGAGCTTCATTCTGGGGAACAGTCTTGGAAGTCTTTGCAATTTAATTAAAATGGTTTTTATCTACAAGGAGAAAGAGGAAATGAAGGATGAGAACTTGCTAATAAAAACAAGCACATTGACTTAAGAATATTGGGAGATGAAAGAAGACTATAATATCTTAAAAGATCGAAGGTAGAAGCTTAATCAAAAGTAAAAAATGGGCGAAGGAAGGGCTATTTATAGGTGGCGTCGTTTCACATTCAGGCACAGCCAACCAACAACTAGCACACATTTGAGGTCATAATGACGTGACTGACGAGACATTTCAGGGTTTTTGTCATTTCTGTCACGACGTATTGAAGAAGGAATTGGGGAGCTCATGTGGTTTCTCGTCAACTTACTCTACGGGAAAGGACAGGACTATATGTGTAAAACCAGGCCCATGGCACATCCCGGTCTACAATAGGATAAACCAAGATCGAGACATGATGACGAGGGACCGGAACCAAGACAAGGGCCTCATTAGGTCCGAGTCCGCAGGCATGACGCCCGCCCACGAGAATATCAGGGGCGTGACCCGAGATCGGTCCAAACCCGAAAAGTCTTCGAAGAACATTGTCAGACTATCAAGCACGATCAACAGAAGGTCGAAATATTCCGGCTGTATATCACGGCGTAAATCTCGGCACGTATCGATGAAGAGCCGGCAATCGGTTTAACAGAAGATTTTTTTTACCTTTTATGAAATTGTACCTAGAGTGGGATTCCCCTACTATATGAAGGGGGTCTGATAATTCATGAAGGACATGTAACACACATTCCAAAGCAATACACTACAATTATCACCGTTATAGAAAGATCTTTTTCATGTTCATCATTACGGGCCATTGTGAGCCCGGATTGAAGGAGAATGTTTCATTAAGCCTGGAATTACCCTCCTTACGTGGTTTGAATTTACCATATTTTTATTTGTTTAGTCTAACATAATTTATCTTTTGTATCGAATTAATCCACGTATCCTTAAAAGCACTTATAAATTTAATTGTTATCCGGTCTTAAGGGTAAACATAGATGACTCATGTGTATTTCCCTAATCATGACTCATGACGAATTGAAACTGACTGAAATAGTTGATATTAAAAAAAATTGTATAAAAAGGCTGCATGATTATTACTTTGGGCCGGGGATATAATAAACATTTGCTGTAATCACGAATTAATCCACAATCAACCAAATCATGGTACCCATGTGTATTTCCGTAACCAACATCACGAATAAATACAAAGAGTGCCAGGGCAGCATGATGCCTCATTGAAATTGCCCCGTAACCATGAGACACCATTAAGCACTGCTGCAATATAATGTCATATGACTCCAATTAAATATCTCCATCTATCTAGCTAAGAATTCCAACTGTATTTGGCTGTAAAAATAAAATAAGGGGCACCATATTTACAAAAAATAAAGAATCGTTGATTGTAGGAAGACAATATTAAAAGTGATTCTATAAGCATACAGGCACTCTGTACACAACTGGGAAAAAGTGCATTCTTCATGGCTCAACAGAAACTTTACATTTGCGACTATAATAACGAGTGACATGTAATCTTAACAATTTGACACATATGAATAGTACTCACATAGGTAGGAAAAAGAAACGGAGGACAGTTCCTCCTTGTTAATTTGCAACATACTTTAAACTTCAAAGAACAGCTCAAGATGCCTGTCCCAACATTATTGTGCTTCATTAGTCATTTTTGACCTAAAAATATACCACATCACCCTAGTTCTTATCCTTAATATGGATCATACACTAAGAGAACTGAAAAACACCTAATGACATTTTATGGATAGTTATTGAAGGCACATACGTTAATCTAAACACATTAGATAGCGCGTAAATTGTAAAACGAGAACTCACTTGTTCTTCGTAAAGCGGAAGCGAAAACGAATGAACCGTGGCTGGAATTACTGGTCGACGGTGGTTGTCACGGTGTGTTGGAGCAACCCCAATATCACATCTAAACCCTAGTTTGATTTAGAGAGAGAAAGGGCGTAGAAAAATACTCAAGAGAGTCTATTTTAATTTTAATGTACACACGAAGTGTACATATATAGGGAATATTAGGGTTAACTAATAACTCTATTGGACCTTAGAGCACCCTTTATTGGTGGACCAAATATTTCCTACAGTTATTAATTATGGAATTAATTATCATAATAGTAGATTCGGTTATCGAGTAATCATTGATATGAAGCACCAAGATAGGCTAAAATATTGAAAGAATAATCAAGTGAAAATGGTGGAACCGTGAAAAGAGCTAGTATTTTGATTACGCATGATCAATATTTTATAACGTACTAAGATACCCACTAAATTTAAAAAGTGTAGACAATCTTCCTTCTTCCAGAATTTCTTGTCTACCTGCACGCGAATGTAATACAATAAGTTGTATAACTTTTTTGTTTGTTCTACTTACCTGAAATGAAAGTTGTCGTTTGGATATACTCCCTCCGTTTTCGTTTCAATTTATGTGAACCCATTTGACTGGGCACGGAGTTTAAGAAAAGAGAGAAGACTTTTGATCTTGTGGTGTAAAATGAGGCACCTTTATTTTGTGTGGCTATAAATCATTGCATAAAGATAAATTGTTTCCAAATAAGGAAAGGGGTCATTCTTTTTGGCACGGACTAAAAAGGAAATAGATTCACATAAATTAAAACGGAGGGAGTAGTTTATTTTTTATTTTTATCAAAAAGAATAAAAAAATTGAAAGCTATGTTTGTTCATAGAATTTGGTCAGTTTTTAAAGAGAAATTTTCAACTTTCAAAAACTGGTTTGTGCTAGTTTTTAGGTTTTTTTTTTCAATCACAAATATTTTTTTTTCAAGTAAAATGCATGTTCACATAGAACTTCATCCAAAAATTATTTTCCAATATAATTTCAAAATTATTTTTTGAGTGTAATTCAAATTTATATCCAAACGCTTACAAAATTAGTATGGACAAAAGAATTGCAGAAGATTATCGGGGCTATGAAATCACTGTTTTAGTTTATCACCTTTGTTATTTTGTTGATAGTTGTATGGCATGCTCAAGATTTACAAAGCGAAACAAAATTTTGATCCAAAATTCCCTACACTACAAAAAAAACCTTAATTACTAACGAATTTTACCAACAAACCGAATTTGTTAGTGTATTAGCAACAAATTACTAACAAAATTGTAACTGATTTATTTTTCAAAATTTAGTAACATATTCCTAATGAATTGCCAACCAAAATTTTACTAACGGAATAATTTAGTTGGTAAATATGGCAGGAAAAATTGGCGGCTAATCTAGCAACCGCCTACTAACGGATTACCAACTGAAATATTACCAACAAATACTTTTCGTTGGTAATATTACCAACGGAGTACGTATCCATTGGTAAATACGGTAGAAAAAATGAAGTATAGTTTATTAGTAGATTAATAACGAATTACCAACCAATTATTTACCAACTCAAGAATTTTGTTGCTAATTTTACTAACCAATTTAAATTGCGTTAGTAAATTACCAACCGAATAGTATCTGTTAGTAAACTTTCCAACGGATACTAAATCGGTTGGAAATCTTTACTAACAGATTCATATTGTGGTTTGTAATTTATTAACAGATTAAAATTAGTTGTTAATATTACGTATAATATGTAGACAATAAATTGCGTCGAGAAAAATAAAATCAAGACCTAAAAATATTGCGACAATCGTAGTATTTGATTTTAAATAATATGAGTGTACAATCTCTATGAATCCTCTTATTCTTCTTTTCAATAGTAAATAAATTCAAGGGCCTTTGATCTTGATCTTGAATATGCAGTTATTGCCACGAACGATGATCTTGTTCGTGAGCTTTAGCTTGATTGCTTGAACTTGACCTTGATTTGTTCTTAATTTGTACTTGACCTTGAACTTGATTGCTTGAAGCTTGAAACTTATAGAAAAATTTGCGGTGTTTGATCCACGAGCTCTCTCTAGTTGCTTCTTGTTATAACTTTTCTTTCCTGAGTTATGAAGACCCCTATTTATATATAGTTATGGAAGGGAGGAGTTGTGATAAGAACAAACTCTTTTTGACCAATCAAATTGAAGTGTGATATGACCGCATTTGATTGGTCAGGAACATGTCACTTGCACACGTGACGCGATTTCATTGACATGCCTTGTCATTTTGACATGTGGCATGATCCTATTGGCTCTTCTATTTAATGTGACTTGGCATGACTTTTAATAGTACACTTGAGATACCGGATTTTGAGGATTTTTAGCAGATGTTCATGGTTGTATTTGCCATACATTATTTTGTTTTATCTTTTGTTTATATTCCGTAGGTTGATGAAGATATTATAGTATTAATTTTATCATGATCCCATAAGCTACTACGGCTTAATTATGTTTATTAATTAATTTTTAAAGTGTTATGGGCGATCAATTGTAGTGATAATTTATGGTTGGCTAGTTTAACGGCTACATTGAATGCCTTCACAACCTACGTACGATAAGAACGTGGCGGTGACACAATCAGACTTACTAAGACTAGAAGAAGATTTTTCGCGACTAAAATCAAGGATAAATTGGCTACACCAAGGAGATGCAAATACAAAATATTTCCACCTACCTTTCAACTGAGGAGAAGAAATAGAATCACTTCCCTCAAAGACTTAGGTGAAAATTGGATCACGGAGCAACCACTAGTTGACTCCCTAATAAGGAATTAATACGACTCACTATTTACCACTACTCACACACAATCTATTATTAAAATAATAAACCACGATAGTAACACTCTTATAAATACTGACCATTTATATCTGTCAAGAGCTTTATCTATAAAGGAAATATACCAAACCGTTTATTCCTTCCAACCTCTCAAAGCAGCAGGGCCAGATGGACTTCATTTCTGTTTTTACCAACAATATTGGCCTCAAATCTCTACATCTGTCGTCTCCTTTTGTAATGATGTATTTAATTCTGGGAAGTTACCTCTATAGGCAAATGCCACTTACCTATGTCTAATCCCTAAAATCAAGCAATCTATAAAATTATAACCAAGTTGATTGTACAACACATAAAGCCTTTAATAAATAAATTAATTAGCCCTGAATAATCTGCTTTCCTAAAAGGGCGAAGAGCTGCTGATAACGCTATCATAGTTCAAGAAATCCTTCATATCTTTAGGAAAAAGAAAGGCAAAATTGCAAATTTTTTAATCAAACTTGATCTTGAAAAGGCATTCGATAAGATGGAATGGGGGTTCATCAAAGAAACCTTACATTTCTTTAATTTTCCCACTAAAATTATTTCTATCATTATGTCTTGTATAATAACTACTTCCATATCAATCCTTATAAACGGACACCCCTCTCCGTTTTTTCACCCAACTAGGGGCATTAGGCAAGGTGACCCATTATCCCCTTACATCTTGATATTATGTCTAGAACATCTCTCAAGGCAAATACACATTACCAAAAATGGAAAGAAATCAAACTCTCCCATAACGGGCCCCTAATATCTTATCTACTTTTTGCTGACGATATCACCTTAACATCAAACATAACAACTTCAATTGTGCACACCATAATAGATACACTAACAACCTTCACCCAGAAGTCTAGCAAAGTATAAATTTAGAAAAAGCGAAAATCTATATTTTTAAAAACACCCCCCATTAGACAAACACTTTGTCTTATCATCTTTTAACATGAGGGAAGGTACCAACTTTGGTAAGTACTTGGGATTCCTCTTGTTTGTAAAGCGATCCACTTCAAATGACTTCCAGTACATACTTGATAACTTCTAGACAAGATTATCAGGGTGGAAATCTCAATTTCTTTCCATGGCAGGTCAGACTACCTTAATAAAATCTATTTTAAGCACCTTACCGAACTATGTATTGCAATACATTAAAATTCCTTCACAAGCCATTCACAGAATGAACCGTTACCAAAGAAACTTTCTCTAGGGCACTACTGAGTATAAAAAATAAATTCACTTAGTAAAATGGAAAGTAGTTCAAAGACCTAAAACTAACGGGGGACTAGGCATTCAAAACTTAACTACTACAAATAATGCACTGTTAGGACATCTTGCTTGGCATCTGTTTAAAAATACTAATTCACTTTGGGCATCCATACTACTAAACAATTATGTGCATAGAAAATCGGGAGCTCAAGGTTCCTCCACTTGGAGAAATATTTTAGCGGGATGGAATATATGCCAAATAGGCCTAGTATGGCATATTGCATGGGGCACACATATAAATATGTGGCACGACCCATGGATAGGATCAAATATAACTCTTAGACAATTAGTCCACGGACCTCTACAATCCCATGAAACTCAACGCACACTTAGCAACAATATCTCTAATAACGCCCATATGTCTTATGTATAAGTTGGAATTACCTATTGTATTCTACCTATTTCACGGAAGCCTCTTTGGTTCAGTTATCTATGATAGTATGACATGAAAAGATACGTTATCCTGGTACTCGGTTGAGTAAGGTACCGGGTACCCGTCGCGGCCTATCGGTTTGGATCGTGACAAATATGAAAAATAAACTTACAATATTATAAAGAAAAGTATAATACATGGTAAAATTATTATATAAAAAGGTAGGGTAAATGATAAAATAAAATTATTTAATAATAATGAAGGGTGAGATGAGAAAAAAGACAAGGTAACGGCGCGACCACACCAAATCGGTCATTACATGAAGTGGCACTTTTCGTCGTTAGCAACGACAGATTTAACGATACGATAAGATACAATTTTAGTAACAATCAAAATAAATATTGTATTTAAAGTAACAATACGATACAATACAATAGGTAACAACCATCTAAACAAGCTGTAAATTATTTTTGGACTTAGTTTATATTTTGTAATTTAAACATGAGTGCAATTATTTTTTATTATTTTTTACACATGGTTTGGTGCGATTAAAATTTATTATTTTATATGATAATTTAATAACCAAAGATACATGTATATGCCACGTGACTAGTTACTAATAACATAGTAGAAGAGTCTAAAATGAAATTACTAAAATACTCAAAAAGAACAATGGAGAAAATAATATAAATTAGAAAATTTCCAAAAAGACAAAAATAAAAAGAAGAAGAAGAAATTAAATAAAAAGAAGAAAAAAAATAAAGAAGTATGCTGCCAAAACTTTCCCCCATCTCCTAAATTACATACTCCCGTGCCATTTCAGTTTCTTCTACCTACGATCACAATTTGCTAAATCCTTACAATTATTTTTCCCAACTGAAAGATTGTCTCAAGCAGCCTCACACAAGCTATCGTTTGGATTCTTCTCAATTCCACAATCCATTCGGCTAAGTGGTAAGTCTCTCACAAGCTATCGTTTGGATTCTTCTCAATTTCACAATCCATTCGGCTAAGTGGTAAGTATTTGTTTTATCAATCTAATTTTTTTTAGTATATTGTAGATATGTTGATATGCTATATTTGTTTGGTTATATAGATATTGAATCAGTATATTTTGTAGTTGATGGCTTATATCGATTAAATAAGACAGAGTGTAAGGATACCATATACTTCTTGTGAGCTTCACTTATTTTTTATTTGTTGTCCCACTTTTCTCTTGATTTCAAACAAAGGACTCGTTTCTTTTCTTGAAAAATATAGGAACATCCTATCATTCTGTAATTTTTTTTAGTCCTTTACTATTGGAATGTAACTATCTCTTCCAATCTCTATGTGAACATTTATTGTGCCATTTTTTTGCTAAATAATTGAAAGCTTGTGCTCATTATAACGGAGATTTGAGACCTAATTTGATTATTAGTACTATTGTTTTACTGTCCAAAGATTTTTAGAAATCAATAAATGCTACTGTAATTTTTTACATTATCAGGAAAGAAAGTTTGTCAGAAAAATAACTTCAAATCGTGAGTGGATGTACAAAAGGTTAACGAGAGGTTTGTGTAATCCAGCATTCCTAAGGGGTGTTGAGCAATTTATTGAGTTTGCAAAGAATCACCAGGAAGGGAAGGATAGTGAGAGACTAAGGTGCCCATGTAATCGAAAAAAGTGTCAGAATAGAAATTTTGAAGATGTTCTTACGGTCCACGAGAATTTGTTGTGTGATGGCTTTGTACCTGGATATCATACATGGTACTTGCATGGAGAAAATGAGGTTACGAGAAATATAAATCAACATAAAGACGCAAAATTGTGATCAGACTATGAATACTGCATCAACAAATATGGGTGCAATTGATGAGCCTGGATCATCTACTCCATACCATAGAATGGTCCTTGACGTTGCTGGCCCCTCATTCGATCCGAGTGAAATGGATGAATTGTCGAACCCTGATGCACAAAAATTTTATGATATGATTGATTCTACAAATCAAGAGGTGTGGCCTGGCTGTGAAACACATTCTCAATTGTCAGCTATTGCACGTTTGTTGCATATCAAGTCTGAACACCATTTGTCTTATAGATGTTTTGATGACATTTGTCAATATGTGAACGAGATGATTCCTCCTGATAACTTGATGCCAAAAAATTTCTATGAAACTAAGAAGTTAATGCAGGGAATAAACATGCCAGTAGAAAAAATTCACAGTTGTATTAATACCTGTAGGATTTATTGGGGAGAAGACAGTGAACTTAGCCATTGCAAGTTTTTTCGTCATTCCAGGTACAAGCCTACTAGGCAAATATCTAATTCAAAGAGAAATCTTATACCATTCAAACAGATGTTATATTTTTCCCTTACTCCACTGTTGCAACGCCTATATGCTTCCGACATGATTGCTGCACATATGTGATGGCATGGCGAGCATGAAGTTGAGGAAGGTGTGATGTGTCACTGTTCAGAGGCACCCGCATGGAAACACTTTGATAAGATGCATCCATCTTTTACATCTGAAAGTCATAATGTCAGATTGGGGATATGCACAGATGGTTTTCAACCATTTGGACAAACAGGTTAAGAGTATTCATCTTGGCCAATAGTTGTGACACCATACAACTTGCCGCCTTGGATGTGTATGAAAGAGTCCTATTTATTTTTGTCAGTTATAGTTCCTGGGCCGAAGAACCCTAAGCAAAAACTTTATGTTTTCTTGCAGCCTTTGATTGCTGAACTAAAAAATCTGTGGAGTATAGGTGTGGACACATATGATATCTCTAAGAAGCAAAATTTTAACATGCGAGCTGATTTGATGTGGACAATCAGTGATTTTTCTGCATATTCGATGTTGTCTGGGTGGGGTACTGCAGGTAGGCTAGAATGTCCATACTGCATGGAGAGTTCAGATGCTTTTACTTTGACAAAAGGTGGCAAACAGTCCTGGTTTGACAATCATTGTAAATTCGTACTACTGAATCATCCATACAGAATTAATAGAAACTCACTTAGAAAGAACAAAGCAGTCACAACGCATCCTCCCCCAATACAGTTTGGTGATCATATCTTGAAGGAGATAAATCAATTGGGGTTGAAAAAGGTAACAGAGCTTGGGGCTGATATTGTTAATGGCAAAATTAGCAAGTTTTCTGGTTGGAAGAAAAAAAGCATATTTTGAGATTTACCATATTGGAGTACGAATTTCATTCGGCACAATCCAGATGTTATGCACATCGAGAAAAACTTTTTCAATAATGTGTTCAATACAGTGCTAGATGTAGATGGTAAAACAAAAGTTAATCCTAAATCTAGAGAAGACTTGAAAGAGTTTTGTCGACGTCCTAAATTACATGCTGTTGGTGGTGAATATCCGAAAGCTTGTTACACACTAGACAAGAAGTCAAAAAAAGTGTTGTGTGAATAGGTGGAAAATCTGAAATTTTCAGCTGGATATGTCTCAAATATGGGAAGGTGTGTGGTCTTGAAAAAGCATAGATTGTTTGGTATGAAAAGCCACGATTGTCATGTATTCATGCAAAAATTGGTCCCTACTGCATTTCGTGAGCTATTACCACAAAAAGTTTGGGAACCACTTGCTGAGATGAGCCTTTTCTTTAGGGATCTCACTTCTACTGCAATTCGGCAAGAGGATATGGTTAGACTNCCGGTGCAATATCGATGGATGTACCCGTTTGAAAGGTAAGATTTCATTGATATTAATTCATTCACTTCATTTTCATAATCATGAAAGACTCACCATTTGAGCTTATGTGTTATTTCCAGGAACCTTCGAAAATAAAAAAACAATGTTCAAAATAAGGCACAGGTTGAAGGATCCATATGCAACGCGTATTTAGTTGAGGATGCTTCATCTTTTTGTTCACACTACTTTGAACCTCATGTTTACACAAGGCATAGAAAAGTTTCACAGAATGATGATGGTGGTATAAGTTAACGGGATGAACGTGATAGTAATCTTTCTATATTTACCTATCCAGGTAAAGCATTTGGGAGATGTAAACCAAGATATATGACTAAAGAAGAACTTGATGCAGCTCATATTTATATTTTATTAAATTGCACAGAAGTACACCCATATATTAAGACTTTAAGCTTTTATTTTCATTTATAGATTAGCAAAATCATCAAAACACTTAATATACAATTTTCTTGGATGTGATTCAAAGGATTTTTATTGACTCCCTTTGTCAAAATTTCCCACAAATTACGGAGAAGGAAGTGGATAGGAAGCTTGATGAAGATTTTGCATCATGGTTTAAAAGATATGTGAGTACTTATACAATATCCTTCCACTTATACTTACCTCACTTATGAGCAACTCTAATTATTTTTCTTTTACAGACACGAGTCCACATAGATAATCAGTTCATCAAAGCCCTTGCAGAAGGTCCGTGTCGAACAGCACAACCATAGACTAGTTATATTGTCAATGGCTTTAAATTTCACACTAAAAGCCACAGTTCTTCCAGAGCATCCAACAACAGTGGTGTATGCATAAAAGGAACTAATTATAGTGCAGATGATAGTGACTACTATGGTGTGCTAACTGATATCCTTGAATTGGAGTATAAGGGTAGTGAGTATATAGAGAGAACTATTTTATTCAAGTGTGAGTGGTTTGATCCCACACCAAAAGCCGGAATGAAGATTCACCCACAATATAAACTTGTGGATATCAACCATGAAAAGAAATTAAAAAAGTATGAACCATTTGTTTTGGCAATGCAAGCGGCTCAAGTGTATTATGCAACTTATCCTAGCTTACGACGTGATAAGAGTGACTGGTGGGCTGTGTGTAAAATAAAAGCACGGGGTATTACGGACATGCCTCCATCATCTTCATAGTCACCTCCGAAAGATGATGTTGAGCCATTGCAATCTGAGGAAGATAGTTTAACATTTGGTGTGGTACCTGACAATGAAATCGTTCTCCTGAATGATCCAAATTGTGAATTCATAAATATAAGAGACGAGGTCCACGAGGATCATGATTTAGATGATGAGATAGAACTTCATGTTGAATTTGGATCAGATGAAGATGGGGATGAAGATAAGGATTAGGATGAGGAGAATGAGGATGAATAGCCATATGATGAAAGTGGCAGTGAATAGAATCAAAATACTTCAATCTCTTCAACTATAGAGTCTGAATGAATGAAACATAGTATATAATTTATTTTTATTACTATTTGATTTTACATTTCTTGCGGGAAAGTTCTTAGGTTTCATATTTTATGGATTCTTGGATGCTTTTAACTTAAGTATTTGTATTTAATAGTTCTTTCGCTTGCTTGTTTGACCCGTTAACCTCACTCTCATTTTGTGAGGATTAGTAGTTGTATTCTTTAGGTGCAGTAAGAAACACTTATAAAGTAAGTTTGTTTCTTTTCACATGTTTGTCTTTTTAATCTGTTATGTCTAGATTAATACTTGTATGTCTTATTTTTTTCATAGCATCCTGTTCTTGGAATAATGTATGAGTTAATTACTCTTGGAATAATATATCAATTAACTACTTATTACTGTATCTAATTAGATGCGACCATAATTCATTAATTATGTTATTTGTTCATCTACATATGATTTTGGAATTGTAGATATGGCACCTAGGGGAGGTGGAGCACGTAGATATGCTGAAAATAGGAATGCAAATTCACCGAGATCTCTTGAGATGTTGAGTCCCACATCTAATCAATCACCATTATCACCTGAACCTTCGGTACAAGAAATACCACATTCACATGCAACTATAAACTGATCCTTACCATCTTCATCTTCTGATCTTGGTGCACCTGGAGATGAAATCCGGTTAGCAAGTTCGTCAAACACAGTTGGTGGTACCCATATCCCAATTACAATCGTCCCTGGAGGGTAAGAGTACGAGTGTCATCCATTTAATTATTTTTTATTCATTTCTATTTTGTGCCTATAACGTGTGTATCATTGCATCTTGTGAATTCATATCTGATTGTTTAGCATCTAGAAAGATAGATGCATATTTAGACTATTGGGTCAGACACATTGAGGCACATTTTGTTATAGTATTCCAGTTAGATAATTCTTTTTTATATGGTACGTAGAACAAGAACTTCAAATGAATATGTCATATGATTTTCTTCTGTAATAGCAGGGTGTTCTTATCCAAGAAACTAGAGAAAGCAGGAAAGTTCTTATCCTTTTCAATTTAACTATACAATGACTCTAGATGAATATGCTCATGGAATCGTCTTATGGAGAAAAGCTTAATTCCTAAATATTTTCAAATAACTCTAGTTAGGAGGAAACAATTCATTTACTACAGGAATTGTGTAAAATAAATATATTACTTACACTTCGCACGAACAATATAAATTGGTTGTTCTTGTAAGAAGATGGATAGAAGAATGTCCCTCTTGATGATTATTAAGCATCGACTAAGTAATTTGCGTTATTTCTCAAATGCTTCTTGAAAGAATATGAAAAATTTAAATGGAATGAAGTAAGAAAATAATTTATTTTTTTTATTTACTCAAGTCTGGAACCGAGCAATCAAGTCGCTCGATCTGTCACAAAAATCTTCAAGGAGAAACTGGATCGTGAAGGACATAATTGGAAGTCTGTTACACCAGAGACAAAAGACTTCTATTGGGAAGAGTTTAAGGTAAAATTATAGTACTAATTATCATTTTAATAATGGACTTATTTTGTGTTTCATCTGTTCTGTGCAGATTCCAAAAAATACTGGTTTGGTGATTCTGGCATCTCTGATTTGATTAATACTAGGGTGGTAGCCAAACAAAATCTGGTTAGTTGTCTTGAATGTCGAGATGCATAGGAGACATGGGATGGTTATGATGAGCTAGGGAGAATGCAGTTCTTTATTTTGTTAGTTTCTGGAAAGAAATTATGATATCATGAATGAGCTCCTAAATACTTCATCTACTGTTATTAATTCTATCAGAAGTAAAGTGGTATCCTATCCCTTACATCTTTGTGAAACCTTGTAATCCTGGTTAAGTCCTTCCAGTTTCGCCATATTGGTGCTTTTTTCTTCATAATATCCTTCTGCTGAGTACAAATGTGATACATTTATCAGAATTTTGCAATACTTGAATACCTCTTATTGCAATATCTTGTTTTTGTTGCATAATTAATGAAAACAGTCATTATATATATATATATATATATATATATATATATATATAT
>MU784667.1:67369-82439 GCA_026770625.1 Nicotiana glauca
ATATATATATATATATGGTAATTTTTTATTTTATTTTATTATTTTCGTTTTTATATGTATATTATTTATAAATAGATTTTTCATTTTTTTTATTTTAAAATAATTTTAAAACTCCAATTTGAAACTACTCCCCAATTTTAATTGGTAATTCATTATTTTTTTAATTTCGTTTTTTAAAAATAATTTAAAAAGTCGAACTTGAAACTATTCCTACCCAATTTGAATGGTAGTTATTTTTTATATATTTTATTTTCATTTTTTTATTATATTTAATTATAAGATATCAATATTTATTAATCCAAATAAAGTAACCAATTAATATATATGATAGTTTTTTATTGTATTTTATTATTTTCATTTTTATATATATTTAAATTTAAAAATAAGTAACCAATAACTAATTATAAACTAAATAACTAATTAGTAACCAATTATGCCATGTGACATTCTTTTAGGCTTCACTTGGCTTAAGGAGAGGGCTTTTTCCTCTCCTTTTAATACTATATAGATATAGATTTTTTTTTACCATTTTCATTTTTTATAGATACATAAATTCAAAAAAATAATAATTAATAACTAATTATTAACTAAATATAATATAGATGGTAGGTTTTTTTATTTTTTATCATTTTCATTTTTTATAGATACATAAATTCAAAAAAATAATAATTAATAACTAATTATTAACTAAATATAATATAGATGGTAGGTTTTTTTATTTTTTATTATTGTTAGTTTTTATAGATATTTAATTTCAAAAATAATAACTAATTATTAACTAACTAACCAAATAATAACTAATTATGCCATGTGACTTTTTTTTAGGGTGCCACTTGGCTTAAGGAGGGGGCTTTGTCCTCTCCTTTTAATAATATATAGATGTGTGTTTCCCATTGAATATATATATAATGGTTGGTTGATATCTATTTGATGTTCTATACTTCAATACAATAGAAGAAGAAGGGGGAGGTGATTTGTGTGGTGCCCAATTTTTCATTTAACCTGATTATAGAAGGACATGGTTCTTCTATGTGTTCTAACTACTACTATTGCAGAATAACAAATATAGAAATTAAAGAACACAAAGATTTTACTTAAAAAATACCTGGCTCAAATGTGAAAAAATCACGACCTACCTTCTAGTAGGATTTTTCCAAACTCTCCACTAAAATCACTAAGCCAAAACTTGCATTTACAAAAACTCTTCTGCAAACCTAGGATTAACACTAATCCTATTATAGCACATAGCCTAAACTGTTGTGACAACTTCATAATAACACTAACTTGAAAATTCTGAGTACCTAATACAATTGCTTCTAGATAAAGCTGAAAACTACAATATGAAAACACATCTCAGGGTCAGGCGCCGATGACACCTACGATAATTGAACTAGAACAAAAGACAAACACTTGGAATTGGTTCTTCTCTCTGGTTCAAGTAGCTTCAGGATTGCATGGTTAAATCACACATAAATTGCTTGCAAAATTGCCTTGCTATTTTGCTCTCAATTCACGTTTAACTTCTGCTTATGTGCATTACCTGTAAAAGAGAATAACACTGATATTTATGGAGTTAGTAAATAGAGATTGACTATAATACATATGCTACTCTTCCTAGGTGGAAGATTTCTAGTTGGTCTCCTTCTCCAACTCTATCCATTTCTTAAGCCATGTTTCTCTTTGTGTAAGGAGTCTTTCTCCTTATCCAATATGCAACCTTTTCGATCAGGATCAGGAGATATTATTTCCGGTAAGTGTGGTTTATCTCCTTCACGTGCATCTCTCATGCTTGAGTTGAATATATCTATGGTTCACTAGGATGAACCTGGTCCATCTCTGAGTTCCTTTGTCAATCTTCAAAACTCTCCTTTACTTGGGCCAACAAATTCTCTCTTTTTGATGATGACAAACTCTGTGCTTTTTACTGGCCTAGGCCTCGTCAGAACTCATTTCAAACAATAATGTAAAGTTAGAAATTTTTCACTTATCATCAAGGACCAGGTTCATTAGATTATAAACATTACTTAGTCAGAATGTAAAGCACAATATCCCTTCCCCCTTTTGGAATCATCGAACAGTTGTATAAACAAAATGTGATTTCAAGATATTTAACAATTACTCATGGCCACTGGGGCAACTGCAAGTGCAATCATGGATTAATCATCATTAATCAACCAAACATATTCAAACTATCAAGGAAATATAAACAGTCAGCAAGAGCAAAAGAAAATAGCATACTTCATTGATAGAGAATATAATGCTACGACAATCCAAAAAAAGAAATAAAAATAGTCAAAACATGAGCGAAATATATAACTCCCTAATCTGGGTCACTGAAAGGTCTAGATTAGGTTCAGAAAATGAATGCTAAAGATCTTAAGGCTTGGAAGAACTAGAGTGTTGGGTTTTGGCGTGGAGAAAATGGAACACGTCTAGAAGAATGCCATCATTCTTCTCCTTTTCCTTTGTGAGATCAGTTCTGAGAGCATCTCTCTCAGATTTAACCTCTGCTAAATGAGCCTTCATCCTAGCTATCTCAGCATCCTTTGCCCCGCTCTCATGCACTAGAGCTCTAACTTTTCTATTTATAGGTGTCTTCTTAGATGAACCAGTTTCATTGGGAATGGAAGTGACTTCATATTCACAAGCAATCAAAGTGTTGATTCCAAAGTGATCCTTGCTTGTAGCCATTTCCCAATTCTTCAGTGGCACCTTACAACGATCAAGAACAGTAGTCAGAATAAACCTATAAGGAGTAGCATAGGCTTTGGAGCCATCGATAAACCTACCCAGTAGCTTGATAATAAATGCAGGCCAGTTGATCTACTTTCCATATTCAAAACACGACATCAACACCAAGTCTATGTAGTTAACAATGTGCCTTCTTTCCTGCCTAGGCATAAAATAGTTGTTGAAAAATTCAAACATGACTTTGTGTTGTGGCTTCATTTCACTCTTATACACAACTTTGATCTCATTCTCTTCTGTGACATCACATAATCTCCTAGTGATTTCAAGGGGAGTAGGAAGGGATTCCAGACTTGGCCATCTTTGCCTTGTGTAATCATCATATCCTTTAGAGGGAATGTCAGGGATCTCACCCAGCATATTTGCATCAGAGGTCACTTGGACCCCTTTCACCTGGCTGGTAACTCTGTCATCATTGACCTCTGCATTGGCCATGAATTCAATGATCTCATTCCTGGCCAGCCTACCATCCAACTGAAGGACCATGTCCTTCCAGCCTTGAACAACTATAGCATCAACCAATCAAACGATCCCTGGTTCCACCAAATCCTTCAAAAGTCTACCCTTCAAGATTTTTCTTTTTCCGAACTTGGCCAACTTATCTTGTTTAACATCAGATTCACTCTCTTCTTTACCACTCCATTCCTCCTCTACAGTAATTCTAACTTGTTTGTTTTTCACTGGAAACCTTGTCCTCTTAGCCAATGAAGGTTCAGCAGTCTTAGATACAGATGAAGACTTCTTGGAAGAAGTCTTGGTCTTTTTGGGCTTGGCGGTCTGAACCTTCACAGTGGTGTGTTCTTCCTGATGGACCTGTTCTATCTCATACACATCAATAGCCTCAGCAGGCTCTACCACCTTAGCTTTCCCTATATCCATCCTTTTGTTTTTGCTTTCTGCCATAGCATTTTGTAACTCACTGTCACTCTCCTTGATCATGCTTCGTGTGGCCCTTCCTTTTGGTAGAGATATCTCAACAGTTTTTGGAGAAAATGTCTTTCTTTTGTTGGAAGGTTTTGTAGTGCTGGGGGCTTTTGGTGTTGGGGTTCTCCTTTTATTTGGATCAAAGCTAGCATCCACTTTCTTCAGAAGGTCTGCTAGGGTTTCTTCAATAGATGAACTAGGTTTATCTGCTTGTGAAGTAATATTAACCAATCCTTTAGCAGCCTTCCCTGAACCACTTCCCCCTGTCTTCTTTTTACTCTCTGTCACAGTTGTATGTTCAACCCCACAGATAGCTAGTCTCACCAATTCAGAAATGGGTGAAGAATCAACCACTTCTTTCCCTTTTCCCCTCATATCACTTCACATAACCTCACTCTCATTTTCTTTTTCATCTTTATTTTTGCCACCTATCATTCTTGACTCATGCAATTCTACATTCCTAACAGACCCAACTAGAAAAAACCTATTGTCTAAGTTTTTAACTAAAGAAGAACGTACCTCAAAAGAGGAATTTTTAGCCTTCTCAGAGTCAGAAGACTTATCTCCTTCCCCCTCACTCGTAGATTTGAACGAATCATCTGAGTTCTCAGAATCTTTGGCTTGGCTTTCCTTTAGTTTCGTATTCGATTTCTTTGAAAGAGCACCAGTTTCCACGGTTTACGAGCTTGTTTTTTCAATATCCTTCTCCTAGGTTGAGGGGTTGTGCTGGGTGGAGTAAAGGTGGAGAAAATAAAGGGAGTTGGTTGTGGAGTAGTGCCTGGATTATCTTGGGGGTTAGACATCTTGCTAATTCTAGAAGAGGATTTGTGAGTTTGGGTTTTGGAAGAGAGAAGAATAGAGGGTAGATGAAATTTGACAGTTTAGAGAATTATAAAGGTGGATGTGATGATGGGATTTTAAATAGAGAGTCTTAATTAATGACTAAATGCAGCTTTTGGCAGTCAATTAGAAGTCCAATCAACCTAAAATTTCAGGTTGAATAAACGGTTAAGCTTCCCTAGATTCTAGGCATTTTTTGTGGTGGGGATTCTATTAGAGACGGAACTGGTTCAAACTTTTTAGGGATAGTTTTTTTTGATGATTTTGAACATGGTTAGGACTCTTCTTATGAATTAAATGTTAATATTTCTAATTGTGTAGAGGGTAGAAAACATACCTCATAATTCAGATGAACAAGTACTGATGAACCAGGTTCTTTACTAAGAATCCTCTTGATCATGCCTCTATTTACTAAAATAGAGAAAAATTTGTTAGAGATAAGTGAGTCGTATCAACACATGTCACAGGAGTATACCATTTACAGTATAAGACTGAGCAACGATTAATTTAGATATTTCCACAAGTTCTAGATTTTCTAACCAATTTTATTTCTTATTGTGCATTCTGAACTGCTCTCATTAGGTGATCTTAATCACACCTAATTCCAACATGTTCCTTTCAAAGTGATGTCTACTTAGTGCTTTGGTGAATATGTAAGCAATCTATTTTTTAGTAACATAAAATTCTATAGTACTCGGTCCTTTCTCATATTTGTCCCTTAGAAAATGGTGTCTAACATCTATTTGCTTAGTTCTCTTATGATAAACCGGGTCTTAGTCATACAAATATCACTACTGTTATCACATAAAATAGGAATTCAACCAAGTTCAATACCAAAATCCATCAACTGTTATTTGATCCACAGCAGTTGAGCACAAGAAGAAGCAGCAACAACATACTTAGCCTCAGCAGTGGACACGGCCACTAAACTCTGCTTTTTAGTGGCCCATGATACCAGACATGAACCAAGAAAATGAGCCATACCCGAGGTTCTCTTCCTATCCACAAGGAAACCTGCATAGTCAGCAATAGCATATCCCACTAGATTAAAGTTTCTACCTTTAGGATACCTAAGGCAAAGGCCAGTAGTGCCTTTCTAGTATCTCAATATCATCTTGACATAAGTTAAGTGGGATTCTTTTGGATTTGATTAAACTCAAGCACAAAGCCCTACACTGAAGACAATGTCAAGTCTACTAGTAGTAAGATATAAAAGTGAACCAATCATACTCTTATACACCTTCTGATCAACAGATGAACCAGGTTCATCTATGTCTGTCACGACCCCAAACCCGATCGTGATGGCGCCCAACACAACTGCTAGGCAAGCCCGACCAATTTCACTCTCAACCAGAGCATAAAGCTCAAAACCATTTATTTGAAAATCATTAACAACATTGAAACCAAATATAACCGATAGATAGAAATAATCCGAAAATCAACAATACTGAACAACCTCCCAAAGACCTGGGGGTCATGAGTCTAGAGCCTCTACCAGAATAGCATAAATATACTGTAAAACAACATAGTCTGAAGTACGCGAAAAAGTCAAATAACAGAAAATAGGAGAGAAGTCGGGTCTTGCGGACGTCAGGCAGCTACCTCTACAACTCCGTATGAAACTCTGATGAACAACAGTAAGCTCAGCTAGCTCCTGGAGTACCTGAATCTGCATACAAGGTGCAGGGAGTAAAGTGAGTACTTCCAACTCAGTGGTAATAGACATGTATAATGTCTGACAGTAAGAAATCCCAAAAATAGCACAATGTGAAGCTAAGAACAGTACTCCTACCCATTTAACAGTGTAATAACAGTTAACATAAACAGTCAAAGCAGATATATATGTCAATGCATGAATGCAATGCAATGCACATGACCGCTACGACGCGTAGCCCGATCCATTTGGGTACCCGCGCTCACTGTGGGGGTTCAAACTCCGGAGGGGCTCCTACAACCCAAGCGAAATATCATAGTAACATAGGCTGCGGCGTGCAGCCCGATCCACTATCAGTCCAGCTATATGCATGCAAGCCACACAGGCAGAGTCAACTTACCAGTTTTAGTTCCAATTATCAGTAATTATCAATTAGGTGTTTGAAACCTTAGAAATTTTCTAGTCATTTCAGGAAAATGTTTAGCTCAGTACTGATATCATGAAAACATGCTATAAACCACAGAAACAGTGATAATACTCCCTACGGGATCCAAATAACCGGCACGCAACCCAAATATATCCATAACCATCCAGGTAGGAGGTTTACCAGCTAATTTATAGCTAACAACACAGTACAACATCACTCGGGCGAATCGAGCCATAGTCCCCGATCACATTCGACCCCGCACTCACCGTGGAGTACGTGTCTCGCCTCAATATAGCGTCACAATGTGATATACCAGGGTTTCAAACCCTCAGGTCATCATCCACATCTATTACTCATCTCGAACCGGCCACGAGACTAGTCCTCTATGCCTTTCCTTCTTGAATCAACCTCCACGGTTGCCAAATCTGATCAAAACCACAAGGAATACATCAAAATAGGCTAATAAAACATAACCCTATCGAAATAACTCGAAAAATACCCAAAAACACGAAGTTGGCAAAACCCGAACCTCGGGACCACTTCTCGAAAATTTACGAAATTCACATTTTCGAAATCTTCATCTCACCACGAGTCCGTACATATAAAATTTATCAAAATCGGAGTCCAATAGCCCCTTCAACTTCCAAATTTTCAATACCAAAAACCAAGCCCTAATTTCTCCAATTTCCACCCAATTTTCAGAGATTTAGATGATGATTCTTCAATAATATCACGTAATTAGCTCATAAAACTTACCTCCAATCGAAACCTAGTTGAAATCCTCTTACTCCCTCGTCCAATAGCTCCAAAATGTGCTCAACAATGGTGGAAAATGATTTTTGCTCGCTGAGGTTATGATATAAAACCCTTCTGTCCGCCCAGCTTTCCTTCATCGCGTTCGCGACACTACCCACGCGAACGCGATGACCAATATTTTAAAATTTCAAAATCCTCTTACGCGATCGCGGCCCTTGGCCACGCGAACGCGATGCTCAGCTTGCTTCCACTACGCGGACGCGACATGCACCACGCGAACGCGATGCCCAATGACCAAACTCCACGCGAACGCGACCTCCCTCACACGATCGCGTATAACAAAAATCCACTGATCCCAGATTTGTCTTTCGCGAACGCGGACAACCCATCGGGAACGCGAACACCCAGATTCCTCCACTACGCGTTCGCATCAACACCTTCGCAAACGCGAAGGCCAAACTCCCAGACTTCCAAATTTCCTCTACGCGTTCGCGTCCACCGCCACGCAAACACGATGCTTTAAGGTCTGCAACACTTATGACAGCAAACTCTGATCTCCATACAAGCTAAAAATGATCCGTTTGAACCTCCGAAATCACCCCGAGGCCCCCAGGACCCCAACCAAATCCACCAACCTACTCCAAAACATCATACGAACATGTTCCAATCATAAAAACACGACCTTTAACACAAAAGTCATCAAATCACGACGGATTCAAGCCTAAGTTAAACTATAACTTCTGAAACTCACATTCGATCAAAAACCCGACCAAACGACGTGGACCTAAAAATTTGCAGACATATCCAAAATCTCCTAACGAAGCTACTGCAACTCTCAGAATTCCATTCCGACCCCGGATCAAAATCTCACCTATCAATCGAAATTCGCCAAAATTCCAACTTCGCCAATTCAAGCCTATTTCTACACTGGACCTCCAAATTCAATTCCGATCGCCCTCCTAAGTCAAAAATCATCCCCCGAAGCTAACCGACCCACCGGAATTCACATTCGAGCCCTCTAACCACGTGGTCAACTTCCGGTTGACTTTTCTGAAAAAAACTCCCTTCTAAGAGGCTATGTGCCTTATTTTCAACCAGAACCAATTCAATTACATCCGATCGACTCTAATACTGATATTGAAACATGAATCAACACAATAAGGGGGAAACGGGGCGGTAACTCACGTGACGACAGGCTGGGTCGTCACATCCTCCCCAACAAAAACAAACGCTCATCCTCGAGCGGGTCAAGAAACATACCTGGAGTCTCAAACAAGTGTGGATATTTGCTCCGCATCACCCGCTCGGTCTCCCAAGTGGTCTCCTCCACGGGCCGACCTCTCCACTGCACCTTCACTGACGCTATATCCTTAGATCTCAATCTACGCACCTGTCGACCCAAAATAGCTACAGGCTCCACATCGTAAGTCAAGTCATCATCCAACTGAACTGTACTGAAATCTAACACATGCGATGGGTCTCCAATATACTTCCGGAGCATAGACACGTGAAATACCGGATGAACTCCCGATAGGCTGGGTGGCAAAGCAAGCATATAGGCCACCTCTCCAATCCTCCTGAGTATCTCAAAAGGGCCAATGAACCTCGGACTCAGCTTTCCTTTCTTCAAAAATCTCATGACGCCTTTCATAGGCAAAACCTTCAGCAAAACCTTCTCACCCACTGAATAAGATACATCTCGAACCTTCTGGTCCGCATAACTCTTCTGGCACGACTGGGCTATGCGAAGTCTCTCCTGAATCACTTTCACCTTGTCCAAAACATCCTGGACCAACTCTGTCCCCAACAACCTAGCCTCGCTGGGCTCAAACCAACCAACTGGAGATCTACACCGTCTCCCATATAAGGCCTCATATGGCGCCATCTGAATGCTGGATTGGTAGCTGTTGTTATAAGCAAACTCTGCGAGAGGCAAATAATCAGCCCAAGAACCTCCAAAGTCAATAACACAGGCACACAACATATCCTCCAATATCTGAATGGTACGCTCGGGCTGTCCGTCCGTCTGAGGATGAAATGCAGTGCTCAACTCTACCTGTGAACCCAACTCTCGCTGGAAAGTCCTCCAGAACTGAGAAGTAAACTGAGTACCTCTATCTGATATAATAGAAACAGGGACCCCATGCAATCTCACAATCTCTCGGATGAAAATCTTTGACAGCCGCTCTGAAGAGTAGGTAGTACATACAGGAATGAAGTGCACGGACTTGGTCAGCCTATCCACAATCACCCACACTGAGTCAAACTTCCTCGCTATCCGAGGGAGACCACTCACGAAANAAAGTAATCAGCCCAAGAACCTCCAAAGTCGATAACACAGGCACGCAACATGTCCTCCAATATCTGAATGGTGCGCTCGGACTGCCCGTCCGTCTGAGGATGAAATGCAGTGCTCAACTCTACCTGTGAACCCAACTCTCGCTGGAAAGTCCTCCAGAACTGAGAAGTAAACTGAGTACCTCTATCTAATATAATAGAAATTGGGACCCCATGCAATCTCACAATCTCTCGGATGAAAATCTCTGCCAGCCGCTCTGAGGAGTAAGTAGTACATACAGGAATGAAGTGCACGGACTTGGTCAGCCTATCCACAATCACCCACACTGAGTCAAACTTCCTCGCTATCCGAGGGAGACCACTCACGAAATCCATAGTAATCCACTCCCATTTCCACTCAGGAATAACCATACGCTGAAGAACACTGCCCGGTCTCTGATGCCCGTACTTGACCTGCTGACAGTTGAGACATCAGGCTACATGACTCACCATATCCTTCTTCATTCTTCTCCACCAGTAATGCTATCTCAAGTCCTGATACATCTTCGCGGCGCCCGGATGAATGGAGTATCGCGAGCTGTGAGCCTCCTCTAGTATCAACTCTCAAAGTCCATCTACATTGGGCATGCAAATCCAGCCTGCATCCTCAATACACCGTCACCATCAATAGACACATCCCTAGCATCATCATGCTGAACTCTGTCCTTAGGACAAGCAAGTGTGAATCATCATACTGGCGCTCACGAATGCGATCGAATAAGGAAGACCGAGATACAACACAAGCCAACATCCGGCTAGGCTCTGAAATATCTAACCTCACTAACCGATTGGCCAACGCCTGGACATTAACTACAAAGGGTCTCTCCCCAACTGGAATATACGCCAGGCTGCCCATACTAACCGCCTTTCGGCTCAAAGCATCGGCCACTACATTGGCCTTCCCCGGATGATATAAAATGGTGATGTCATAATCCTTGAGCAACTCAAGCCACCTCCGCTGCCTCAAATTTAGATCCTTCTGTTTAAACAAGTGCTGGAGACTGCGATGATCAGTATACACCTCACAGGACACGCCATACAAATAGTGCCTCCAAATCTTCAAGGCATGAACTATGGCAGCTAACTCTAAATCATGAACAGGGTAATTCTTCTCATGAGGCTTCAATTGACGAGAAGTATAAGCAATAACCCTACCCTCCTGCATCAACACACAACCTATCCCAACTCTCGATGCATCACAATACACGGTATAAGAACCTGAAGCTGATGGCAAGACCAACACTGGAGCTGTGGTCAAAGCTGTCTTGAGCTTCTGAGAGCTCTCCTCACACTCATCAGACCACACGAATGGTGCACCCTTCTACGTCAACTTGGTCAAGGACGAAGAAATAGATAAGAATCCCTGGACAAACCGGCAATAATACACTGCCAAACCAAGAAAACTATGGATCTCCGTCGCTGAGGAAGGTCTAGGACAACTCTGCACCACCTCTATCTTCTTCGGGTCAACCTGAATACCATCGCTAGACACCACGTGTCCCAGAAAAGCTACAAACCCAAGCCAAAACTCACATTTGGAGAACTTTGCATAAAGCTTCTCCTCCCTCAATTTGTGTAATACTACTCTCAAATGCTGAGCATGCTCCTCCTGGCTGCGCGAGTATACCAGGATGTCATCAATAAATACAATCACAAAGGAATCCAGATACGACCGGAACACACTGTTCATCAGATGCATGAACGAGGCTGGGGCATTAGTCAGCCCAAAAGACATAACTAGAAACTCATAATGCCCATATCTCGTCCGGAAGGCTGTCTTCATAATATCAGAATCTCTAATCTTCAGCTGGTGATAGCCTGAACGAAGATCAATCTTTGAGAACACTCTCGCTCCCTGGAGCTGATCAAACAAATTATTATTGCGCGGTAGAGGATACTTGTTCTTCACTGTTACCTTGTTCAACTGCCTATAATCAATACACATCCTCATTGAGCCATCTTTCTTCTTGACAAACAACACCGGTGCACCCCACGGTGATACACTCAGGCGAATGAACCCCTTATCTAAGAGTTCCTGAAGCTGCTCTTTCAATTCCTTTAACTCATCTGGTGCCATACGATAAGGAGGAATAGAGATGGGCTGAGTGCCCGACACCAAATCAATACCAAAGTCAATATCCCTGTCCGGCGGCATTCCCGACAGGTCTGATGGAAACATATTTGGGAAATCCCTCACCACGGGCACAGAATCAATGCTAGGAGTCTCAGCTCCAACATCCCTTACAAAATTCTAAATAGGATAAACATCCCTTTCCAACCATTCGTTGGGCCTTTAAGAAAGAAATCACCCGGCTAGGGACATAATCAGTCGAACCGTGCCACTCAATCCTCGGAATACCCGAAATGGCCAACGTAACTGTCTTAGCATGACAGTCCAAAAAAAGCATGGTACAGAGATAGCCAATCCATACCCAGAATCACATCGAAGTCTACCATACCCAACAACAGCAAATCAGCTCGGGTCTCTAGACCCTCAACGGTAACAAGACAGGATCGATATACGTGATCCACAATAATAGTATCACCCACCGGGGTAGATACATGCACTGGCAAAGCAAGACAACCACGGGTCGTACCCAAATGATGGGCAAAATATGAAGACACATAGGAGTTTGTAGACCCGGGATCAAACAAAATAGAAGCATCCCTGTGGCAAACTGAGATAATACCTGTGATCACTGCGTCTGATGCAACAGCGTCCCTCCTGTCTGGGAGCGCATAGAACCGAGCCTGACCAATTCTCGATCGATCCACACCCCTGGGGCGACCTCTAGCTAACTGACCCCCACCCCTACCAGACTGGGATGGTGCTGAAGTAGATGGAGTAGAAGAGGAGGGCTGATCCCTCTGTTGAGACCGACCACTACAAAGCCGAGGACACTGTCTCCTCATGTGGCCAAACTTGCCACACTCATAACAACTACCCGGAGCTGGAGAAAGGGGACTGAAGGGAACCCCTCGCTGCAGATGAGCCCTGGGCTGAAGAAGCAGGAGTAGAACTCTGAGCTGGAAGGGCACTGAGTGAATACTGGCCCTGCTGATAACCCTGACGGCTACGGCCGGAAGAAGTCCCACTGTACTCTGGGCGACCTGTCTGAGGAGGCCTAAAAGAACGACCTCTACCCTGCTGAAACTGGCCCCTAGATGGAGCACCACTGTAGCTACCTAAACCTCGAGGCCTCTTGGCCTCCCTCTCCTCTCGCTCTCGGCGATGATTTGTCTCAATTTGGCGAGCCATATCCACTACCTCCTCAAATGAAGTTGCTACCACCCTCTCCCTGGTCATCAGAATACGAATAGAATAGTTGAGGCCATCTATGAACCTCCTGATCCTCTCCCGATCTGTCGGGATCATCCACGTAGCATGTCTGGCCAACTGAGTAAATCTCAACTCATACTGGGTAACTGTCATATCACCCTGGATCAACCACTCAAACTGTCAGCGCAGCTCCTCTCTGCGAGACTGCGGCACATACTTCTCCAAAAAGAGAGTGGAGAACTGCTGCCAAGTAAGGGGTGCTGCTCCTGCAGGCCTACGCCTCTCAAACTCCTCCCACCATGCAAATGCTGGTCCTGAGAACTGGAAGGTGGTAAAAGACACCCCACTTGACTCTAAAATCCCTGCAGTGTGAAGCATCCTCTGACACTTATCCAAAAATCCCTGGGCATCCTCGCCCTCAATACCGCTGAATGTCGGAGGCTGAATTCTACCAAACCTCTCTAGCCGACGCTGCTCGTCGTCTAGCATCACTGGAACAACATACCCCGGGGCTGGTGCGACTGGCACAACTGAAGCAACCGGTGCAACTAGCTGAGCTCGGGCTACCTCTGGTGTCTTTAATCCTTGCACAACCTGCTCTGGTGTGCGAGCTGCGTGGGTCTGATGACCACCCCTGGTCTGAGATGTCGCTGTGGCAGTAGTAGCTGAAACTGCCTGAGCCAAACCAGTGCAGACAGATAAGATCTGGGCTAATACCTCCTAAAGGCCTGGAATAACAATAGGCACTGTTGGTGCCTGAGCGGGTGCTGCTGGAGCATCAACAGCTGGGGGCTGATCCTGAATAGGGGCAACAGGCGGGTCAACTGGTACTGCCCCTGCTGCTCTACCTCGACCACGACCACGACCTCTAGTTGGTGGCAATGGTGGTCGTCCACCTCGTCCGGTAGCACGAGTTCTCGCCATCTACGAGAGAATAGAATATAGAAGTTTAGTTCTCGGAACAACAAAACCGCACGACAAGAGTTTAAGAATATGAAGTGTTTCCTAAAGGTTCTGCAGCCTCTCGAGGATAAATACAGACGTCTCCGTACCGATCCGCGAGACTCTACTAACCGGCTCAAGACTCATGAGGCCTAGTAACCTAGGCTCTGATACCAACTTGTCACAACCCCAAACCTGGTCGTGATGGCGCCCAACACACCATCTAGGCAAGTCCAACCAATTTCACTCTCAACTCGAGCATAAAGCTCAAAACCATTTGTTTGAAAATTATTAACAATATTGAAACCAAAAATATAACTGATAGATAGAAATAATCAGAAAATCAACAATACTGAACAACCTCCTAAAGACCTGGGGGTCATGAGTCTAGAGCCTCTACCAGAATAGCATAAATACACTGTAAAGCAACATAGCCTGAAGTACGCGAAAAAGTCAAATAACAGAAAATAGGAGAGAAGTCGGGTCCTGCGGACGTCAGGCAGCTACCTTGACAACTTTGTATGAAACTCTGATGAACAACAGTAAGATTAGCTAGCTCCTGGAGTACCTGAATCTGCACACAAGGTGCAGGGAGTAAAGTGAGTACTTCCAACTCAGTGGTAATAGACATGTATAGTGTCTGACAGTAAGAAATCCCAAAAATAGCACAATGTGAAGCTAAGAACAGTACTCCTACCCATTTAACAGAGTAATAACAGTTAACAGAAATAGTTAAAGCAAATATATATGTCAATGCATGAATGCAATGCAATGTACATGACCGCTATGGCGCGTAGCCCGATCCATTTGGGTACCCGCGCTCACTGTGGGGGTTCAGACTCCGGAGGGGCTCCTACAGCCCAAGCGTAATATCATAGTAACATACGCTGCGGCGTGCAACCCGATCCACTATCAGTCCAGCTATATGCATGCAAGCCACACAGGCACAATCAACTTACCAGTTTTAGTTCCAATTATCAGTAATTATCAATTAGTTGTTTGAAACCTTAGAAATTTTCTAGTCATTTCAGGAAAATGTTTAGCTCAGGACTGATATCATGAAAACATGCTATAAATCACAAAAACAGTGATAATACTCCCAACGGGATCCAAATAACCGGCACGCAGCCCAAATATATCCATAACCATCCAAGTAGGAGGT
>MU784671.1:5909-31317 GCA_026770625.1 Nicotiana glauca
TTTTAAAAATCAAAAAAAAAAAAAAAAAAAAAAAAAAAAAAAAAAAAGTCTTGCTTACCTTCATTGTTCGTTTTAGATAGGCTCGCGGTCGCTCTCTCTCGAGAGAGAGAGCGGGGGGGAATATAAAAGAGATGGAGACTTCTTGGAATAAGTACTACACTTGTAAATTATAGTTATAACCATTAGACAATTGTGTAAGGATAAAATTACCCCCGATTTTTTGGTGAAGAAATGAGAAAACGATGTGGCTTGACGCAGTATCGAGTAAAGCCAAGGTCTCCCTAGATTAGAGACCGTGGGGGGCGGGGGGTGGGGGGGACAAATGATGCACCAAGATTCAGACATGGCCAAACATGAGAGAAATCGAGCTCGAGCAAAACAAAGATTCGGGACCAATGGGAAGACGGTTAGAGAGAATGGACGAGAAGCCAAAATATCCGCTATCAACTGGATGTTACGGCACGAATCTCTCCCGATATCAACTGCGAATCATAATTTACTGGAAGAGAAGGATGTTTACCTTATTTAGATTTATACTGGGATTGAAACTCCCCGACTATATAAAAGGGAGAACCTTTTTATTTTTCAACCATTATCGACACGCATATCAAGGCAATAAAGCTCATTTTTATTTTCTAGCTGTTGTTCAAAGTGTTCTTTACTTACTCTTTCATTTAAGTTGCAACCGAGCCCGTCTCGAGGGCTTGATCAGAATCAATTGCATCGTTCAGCTTAAATCCAGGCTTAATTGTTCTATCATGTTTGGTTTGATCGTTTTGGTTTCTCTTTAATTAAATTATTTGTTGTTCTTAGATCATTCGTGTTAAATTAAATCATGCATCTTTTAAACCGCGTACAAATTCAATTATTACTCATTTTAAGGGTAAACAGTTCGGTACACACTGTGAGGCTAAGGATAACAGTGGTAATTTAATACGGATCTCTATAACACACCCTATTCTACACTTGCTCTTTAAAGTTTAATTTCAGGTCCATTCAAAATGTCAAATTCTTAGTTTGCTCACTTTAACGTTGACGCCGAGTCAGGCCACCTCGATGAAAATAATAACATGGTACCAAAAGATGTTGTGCCCCCTGTTTCCCCTAATGGCGATACAATCGCCGACCCAATTGACACCAATTCACAGGTTTCTATAATATCAACCTACTAACTGATCCCGAAAATAGCACATGCGGGGCACCCCGACCATCAGCTCGAGAAGCCCCCCGAATGGGGAGATGAGGGATTTAGCTTATGATTGATCTTTGAAATGTCACATGCTCACCAAGTGGCAATAGCACAGCTGCAGATCCAAAATCACACACAAAACACCGTTGAACCCGAGCAGGTTGGTGAAGATGCTCGGAGGGATGAACGGATTGTCACAGAACCAGATGGGCTCAAACCCGGAGACACTTTCAATGTGATAAAAATGCTCAAAGCACTAACAAAATGGATGGAATACGGTGAAAAGAAGATAGAGGCAAATGACAAGAAGGTGGATATTTACAACTCAAAGGTCGATCAAATCCCGGGAGCGCCCCCAATATTGAAATGACCAGATTCCAAAAAGTTCATTCAACAGGCTTTTCCCTAGAGTGTGGCACCGAAGCCAATTCCAAAAAGGTTCCGAATGCCCGATATCCCCAAACATAACGGGACCACGAATCCAAACGAACATTTAACCTCCTACACGTGTGTAATAAAAGGCAAAGACCTCGAAGATGACGGGATCGAGTTCGTGTTCTTGAAGAAATTTGGTGAAAACTTATCCAAAGAGGCGATGATATGGTACCATAACTTACCTCTGATATCTATTGATTAATTTACTATGCTTGCAGATGCCTTTGTTAAAACCCATGCCGGCTCTATCAAGGCCGAGGCGAGGAAATCGGACTTCTTAAAAGTTAAGCAAAATGACAACGAAATGCATAGAGAGTTCGTATCGAGGTTCCAGATGGAACGGATGTACCCTCCCCTGGTTGCAGATGATTGGGCCGTTCATGTTTTTACTCAAAGACTCAAACCTCGAAGTTGCTTCTCTAAAATTGAAGGAAAACTTAGTAGAGTACATGTAGATTACTTGGGCCGATGTTCACAACAGGTACTAGTCAAAGATCAGAGTCGAGGACGACCAGTTAGAAGCTCCCTTGAGGTCTTTTATCCCAATAGAGTGAACGACATGTCTAAAATAATTATGGATCAGGAGCCAAGGACACCCCGAGATAGGTACCAGTCAAACAACTTAGATAGAAGGGGAAACAGACCGGTCGCCACCCGACCAGGAACGATACGAGAAGCGAACAAAGTCTTAGAAATAGAGGTTTGATGAGTAAGAATGGTTATAACAGTCACTTGGGTGCAGAGAATCCCTGAGATTATCAGAGTATAACATCAACAGGAATGCAGCGAGTATAGTGTCGGCCATCGGTAGATCAAGGAGACTAAATGGCCAATGCCACTCCAGTCCGATCTTGTGTAGATAGATCACAACTTGATATGTAAATATCACGGTACTCAGGGTCACATGATTGAGGATTGTTGAAAGCTAAGGGAAGAAGTGGCTCGTCTATTCAACAATGGGAACCTTTGGGAATTCCTAAGTGAGCAAACAAAAAATCATTTCAAAAATAGGGACGCAAACAAACAAACAAAGAAAGAAGAACCTCAACATGTGATCAACATGAACATCAAGGAAGTAAATGTCCCACAAGGGCCAATGATAAAATGCACCAAAGTTTCTATCACAAGGGAAAACTACACTCGAGACTATGTTTCGGAGGGGTCCATCTCATTCAGCGATGAGGACGCCAAGGGCATCATTCAAACTCAAAATGATGCATTGGTAATATCTATTCTTATTAATAAATCTTGAGTTAAGTGTGCGTTAATTGATCCAGGTAGCTCGGCCAACATCATCCGATGGAGAGTCGTCGAACAACTGGGGTTATTGGACCAAATAGTACCGGCAGTACGAGTATTGAACGGGTTCAACGTGGCATGCGAGACAACGAAAGGCGAAATAACCCTACCAGTAAACACGGTCAGGACCACTTAGGAAACAAAATTTTACGTAACCGAAGGGGACATGAGATAGAATGCCTTGTTCGGGAGGCCATGGGTCCACTGTATGAGAGTGGTGCCTTTGACCTTGCATTAGGCATTGAAGTTTCACACCCCAAGCGGAATCAAAATGGTCTATGGGGAACAACCGGCCGCAAAGGAGATGTTCGTTGTCAAGGAAGTCATCCCAGTGCCCGTAATCACAAAATCAAAAGGTCAGGGACTGGTCGAATAGAAAGGCACCAAATAGCAACAATTATCCTGATCGGGTTAGAAAAAAAGGAGGAACACTCAATGAATGAGGAAGATGATTTTGGGGTCTCGAGATCCTTCATTGCACCCGATGATACTGATGCCTCCAAGTTGACGATCGAGGAATTGACAGGTCATACTATCGAGTATCTATCGGGCAGAAAGGTATACCTGGACACGAGGCTAATCCCCTAGCGCAGGAAAAAACTTATTTATTTCTTTAAAGCGAATGTCGATTGTTTTGCCTGGTCCCACTTTGATATGACAAGGATCCCACTAGAGGTGACCACTCACAAATTGAGCTTGGATCCAAAATTCCACCCGGTCAAACAGAAGATGAGGTTGTAGTCCGAAATCAAGCACGCATTCATCAATGACGAGGTATCTAAACTCTTGAAAATAGATTCCATTCAGGAAGTTAAATACCCAGATTGGCTAGCTAACGTAGTGACCGTGCTTGAAAAAGTAAATAATCTTAGAATGTGTGTAGATTATAAGGACTTGAAGAAACAATGCTCGAAGGATTCATTTCCTTTTCCTAACATCGACCAAATGATCGATGCAACGGCCGGGCACGAGACACTAAGTTTTCTCGATGCCTATTCCACGTACATCCAAATACAGATGGACCCAGGTGGCCTAGAAAAGACTTCTTTTATAACTAAATTCGGCACCTATTATTATAATGTGATGCCTTTCGGATTAAAAAATGCAGGGGCCACATATCAATGCCTAGTTAATTGAATGTTCTAGGAACAAATAGGAAAATCAATGGAGGTTTGTATTGGCAGTACGCTAGTTAAGTCCCTGCGAGTAGAGAACCATTTGAAACATTTGCAGGAAACTTTCGACATACTGAAGAAATAAAATATGAAGTTGAATCCAGAGAAGTGTGCCTTCGAAGTCGGCTCGGGAAAGTTCCTCGGTTTCATGGTATCTAACCGGGGAATATGATCAACCCAGATAAGATAAAGCCATAGAACATATCATTGTAGTTGACAACGTCAAGGCAGTACAGAGACTGACCGGGCGGATAGATGCATTGGGCCAGTTTATTTCGAGGTCATTAGACAAAAGCCACCGATTTTCTCATTACTAAAGAAGAAGAATGACTTTTCTTGGACCCCGGAAAATCAACATGCTTTAGAAGAACCCAAACGATACCTATCAAGCCCTCCTTTTATGCACACCCCGAAGGCGAACGAGATGTTATACTTCTACTTTGGCAATTTTCGAGGTCGCGGTAAGTGGTGTCCTGGTCCAGGAAGAAGAAGGTACACAGTTTCCTATCTATTATGTTAGTAGAACCTTAGTTGATACCGAACCAAGGTATCCGCACTTAGAGAAGTTAGCACTCGCCTTATTAAGCGCATTTAGGAAACTAAAATCATACTTTCAATATCACCCCATATGTGTCACGACCTCGTACCCTCTAAGGAATGTTAATGCATAAACCCGAGCTCTCGGGTAGAATAGCAAAATGCGCTGTAGAAGTTAGCGGGTACGATATTAAGTACAAAGCCAGGCCTGCTATAGAGTCTCAAATTTTGGCATACTTTGTGGCCCACTTTACGCCGGCCTTGATCACATAGGTTGATAAAGAATTACTACTTGTCTCGAAGACTAGCTCGGGGATCTGAACCCTATTCAGAGATGGTTCTTCTAATGCGAAAGGGTCCGAGTTAGGAATTGATTAAAACCACCCACGGGTAATGTAATAAGGCAGTCTATTAGAACTGTGAAATTGATTAACAATGAAGCCGAATATGAGGCTATAATTACAGGTGTAGAACTGGCTAAGAGCCATATGGGCTGAGGTGATCAAAGCTAAGTGCGTCTCTCTCTTCGTTGTTAACCAAGTCAACGGGAAAATTGAAGTAAAGGAAGACCAGATATGGAGATACTTGGATAAGTTGCAAGTGACATTGTATCATTTTGAGGAATGGCATTACATCATGTACACCGAGATCAGAATCACGAGGCCGATCCATTGGTTAATCTAGGGTCGTCAATCGACTGTGATAAATTCAATTTCAGAGTGGTGGTGCAATTGATGAACTCGGTGATAGAGGAAAGTCAAGCCGAGGTAAACTCAACAAGCTTGACTTGAGATTATAGAAACCAATACATAGACTACCTTCAGAAAGGGACATTTCCATAAGATCCCAAAGAATCGAGGGCACTACGAACTAAGGCTGCCAGGTTTAGCTTGGTTGGAGGAAAACTATACCGAAGATCATTCTTCGGACCATTAGCGAGGTTCTTGGGTCCCGGGGAGACCGATTACATGATGAGAAAGGTCCATTAGGGTACTTGCGGAAACCATTCATGAGAAGAATCCTTGGTTAAAAAATTGATCAGGGCCGATTATTACTGGAACGAGATGGAAAAGGATGCGAAAAGCATTGTTCAAAAGTCTAACGAATGTTAGAGGCACGCCCCAATGATCCACCATCCAGAGGAGATGCTTCACTTGGTTCTTTCCCCTTTGCCGTTTATGAAATGGGGAAGAGAATCGTGGGTCCCCTGCCATGGGGACTTGGAAAATCCCAGTACTTCTTACTTATGACCGACTACTTCTCCAAGTGGGATGAAGCTCAAGCATTCGATAAAGTTATGGAAAAAAAGGTCATTGACTTCATCTGAGATCATATAATATGCCGGTTTGGGGTACTTGCTGAGATCGCGTGTGACAATGAAAGTAAGTTCATCAGCAACAAGATTAATAAGTTCTTCAAAGACCACAAAATCAAAAATCTTTTCACAATACCTTACCACCCAAGTACGAACAGTCAAGAGGAGTTGAAAAAACAAAATTATACTATAGAATCTAAAAAGGATATTGACCGACTCAAAACATAAATGGAAAGAAATTTTTCCAGAGGTCCTATAGGCATATCGAACAACATTGAAGTTGAGTACCGATTAAACACCATAATCTCTAGTGTAAAGCGCAAAAGCTTTGATTCCGGTAGAGGTAGGAGAACTGAGCCTAAGGTTCCAATATGATATGGATACGTCAAACAGCAAGGCCATGGCCACGAGCTTAAATTTAGCAGATGAAAGGTGAGAAGCCCCCTAGTCCGGCTAGCAGCCCAAAAGCAACGAATGGGAAGATACTACAATCGAAGAGAAAACCTTCGACACTTCCTAGTCGGGGACTTGGTACTGAGAAAATGCATACCAAGAACCCAAAAAATGGGAAACTAGGCCCGAACTAGGAAGGACCATACAGAGTCACCGACATAACCGGGAAAGGCTCATACCAGCTTTGTCACACCCTAGCCTCGGGAGGCGCGACCGGTGCTCAATTGAGTGAACCCAACTGAGCAAGTTTTATTGACACTTCCTACCCAACTTAATATGATTAAGGAAATCCGGCTTTCGATCATTTAGATAATAGCAAAATTGAACATTCCACGTTGTTAGTCCCTTTTTATATCACAAATCATAAATCGTGGTTAAATTTCCAAGATTTTATTCCGTCATTGCTTAGACAAACTAGAGAATAGAGTTGTACACAGATCATCAACCCATCCAATTTCCGCACATAACCCACACATTGTCTACGGAGCCTCTATGGATACAAAAGACATAATATGAAAATGCCGGCAATAAGGCCTCGGCTATACCTCAAAAGTGAAAGCCTGCAACAAAAGATGAATAATGTAACCCTTTTGAAGGAGAAAGGGTCTCACCAAGTCTTCAGGAGGAGGACACTCCGCTATGCACGATCGGCACTATCCACTATAGAACCACCTACATTCATAAAAAAAATATAGTGCCCCCGGTAAAAGGGACGTTAGTGCCATTGAATAGCACTAGTATGTATAACTAAACACCATCTAGTTAGAAAGAACTTCCATACAAGAATAAGAAATCATGAGTATAACTCAACACTTTAAACGATCACCACATTATCAAAGAAAGGAATCATACAACTTTCATATCATATTTTCGTAGCTTTTAGTTTGGGGCATTCCATAGTATTCATCATTTGTTTCCAATACCACCGCTATTTTTAGCGGAGTCCGATCTCGACCCGATCGGCTAGGTTGCCTCATTTGAGACATATACTTTAATCACAAACTCATTTTACCTTTTTTGGAATTTATTCATAACACCAGTATCTAGAGCGGAGTCCAATCCCGGCCCGATCAGCTAGGCCGCCTTACCAAGGCATTGCTCCCTTCTCATTAATCAATTCGTTTAACATATACCATTACACAGGCACTTGGGGCCACAATGTATCACATCATTCTTGGCACTAGGCCACATTCTACATTATCCCCAATTTCAGTATTAGTTTTGCCATTTAGGACAGTAGGTGCACACAAGAGCAATTTAAATTGTAAACATGAATAAGACCTCACATAGATGGCACAATATATGCAACTTCAATCTCGATTTAAGATCCAAGCATTTCAATTCACAATCCATATCTTTGCCCCTTTCAAGTTTTCAATATAGGACATTAATCATGTTGAGACACATTTTTCACACATGTAAGGTTAAAACACCAATTCAAGTGAAACAGCAATCAATACAACAATTCGATCTTAATTTTACCGTATTTACACAACCACCGATAAAGCTCAATTTCTAAAAGATAGGGTTTTAGCCATGCATACCTCAACCGAGCTTTCCTTAATCCTATAATATTCTTGAAGGTTTGAACTTCAATCTATTAATCAATATAACACAATTTAACTCATAATCAAGAAAAAATCATAATCTAAGCTCTCTTAAGCATTTTATTGAGCATATAGTGTTCATTAAGGCTTTATGGTTCTTTTATGCAAGATTACACTAGCCCATCCTCCATGCCTCTTCATTTATAATTACCCCTATTCTTCAAGAACATATGCATGAGATGTAATCCCCATTATCCCCATGAATTACCTCACCATGACCCCTTATAGCTATGTGTAAAAATAAGAGCTAAGGTGATGAAGTCTTACCTTTTGGGATGAAGTTTTAGGTCCTTCACTTGATTATATTCAATGATTTAACAAGGATTCATGGAGTAATTTTTATGGGAAGTACTTTCCCTCTCTTAGACCCCTCTCTCTCACTCTAGAAGTGTCAGGAAATAAGCTCAAAATAAGCTATTACATAGGATATAACGACAGGGGGTCGGGTTTAAAATTTAGAAAATTGGGGCCCCGACTAAGATCTACGATCGCATTTGCGATCGCAAAGCTGACATGCGGTCCGTAGAATAGACCACAAAATACTCCCCAAAACCTGAACACTGTTTGAGTATGCGACAGAAATGCGGTCCGCATACCCGTTCTGCGATCGCATAATGCACCGTAAAACTGACCTTTACAAAAATCCCAAGGGGATTATGCGACGACTATGCAGTCCGCATATCGATTATGCAGTCGCTTAATTGACCTCAAATTTGACCAACACACTGTTTCATTATGCAGTGACTATGCGGTCCGCATAGCTGTTATGCGACCACATTTTCGATCGCATAATGGCACTTTTCTGGAAAACATTATCCCTTACCTTTTTAATGCAATAGATCAGTCCAAAGGGTCCGAACACACATATTCCTAATTTGGCACTACGAGCTTTCGAGTTTTGAGTACAAGTTTTACACGGGGCCTTACAAGCTCGAATCGAGAAATGGTGTGCAAGTACCCAATAATTGGAATGTGTCACCTCAAAGCAGTACTACTGCAAAGGTATTAAAATAATTTTCTTTATGACTTATTATGTTGTGAACTAACCTATACAGTTACACAATTGTAGTGAAATCTAAGGATTAGGTTTGAAAACACGTATTCCACTCTTTTTTCCTTTGACTAGTTTTTTCCTTAAGTGGGTTTTACAGCAAGGTTTTTAACGAGGCAATAGTAAACGTGCTAACCTAGTTTTGAAGATCGGTGTAAGACCGGAAACTAGAGATTGTCCGCATCAGATTAATAGTAATTGAGCCCTCAAAATTCAGTCTCGAATAATACGGAGCCATCACGCCTTAAGTCAAGAACCGAAATCCTAAGCTCGAAAATTCATATTGCATTCTTATTCAATATTAAAAGCCAAGGCTTGAATATTTGGATTAATTGTAAGGGACTAATGGTCAAACAAACCGTGCCCACATAGCTCATTCTCACCATGGCATAGCTTTTGTACCATCGATTATTTACAGTAATAAAAAAATTGCCTTCTATGTTTCATTGGTTCACATTTGCACAAGCAATATTATCATTAAGTTACTTAGAATGAATATTGGGCTAAAACCCCTTAAGCCTACGGGCCTCCCTGAACTGGGTACTGCTATCCAATAATAAGATCGGGAAATTCGGGCTACTAAATTCTCGAGGCATCGAGGCTACTAGGTAGGGTCCAAACACGAAAGGCTACAACCAACTTAAATGGCTCAGAGATGTCTGAGTCCATATATTTAAAAAGTAAGGTCCTTACATACTTTCAATCCACAAAAGGATTACTTCAGACCCGGTCAAGTTACTCGGTCTTGAATTACAACCACAAAAGAGCCACCTTTGGTAAAGAATAATTGTGTCAGGTCAAAACATTCAACTATTTTAACAAAGACTCCATTTTTTTCAAGTCCTCCAAAGTCAAAGAACCTTGGAGTCATTACTTAATCCACGCCTCCTCTGGGCTTTGGGGGAACGAACAGTTTAAGCGATATAAAATTCTATGCTAAGGCATCGATGTCATATTATGAAATCCAAAACACAAGTTATAAGTCTTAAATATTAGCAAGTATAGAAAAGTAAAGGACACAATGTGTAGCCGAAGAGAATATATATATATATATATATCAAAAGGTATTTGTAGAGGTGCTATGAAACGACCCCAAAATACAAAATTTGTAGCTACAAGAAAAAATAAAAATAAACTAATGCATTTCCTGCCTAGACCTCGTCAGAGCCCGACTTGCTACCCGATCAATCGGGGTGGTATCTTGCTACGGCCTCGGCCTCTTCGCCTCCTCGATCTCGACCACCAGGTCAACTCCCCGAGATTGGATCTCATAGAGAGTCTCTCTCCGAGATAGCCACTTCACATATTCAACTTTCATTATTATACGGGCCTTGGCTACCTCCACATCGTTCTTGTATAGGGCCAACATATCCTGGACTTCGGAGGCCTCGTTCGAAATCACCTCCAGTTTGGACTTCAGCACGGTATATTCTTAACCTAGAGCATCCCATTTGAGTCGAATTATGCTCTTAGCTCCTCATTTAGCTGAGACCATTTGTCCGCTTTTTCTTTCATTAACCGGAGCTGCACTTAGGTCGATGCCAAGTCCTTTTTGGTGGCATTTTGCTCCGAGGTCATAAGATCCATTTTCCCCCTCAACTCCTCAACTGAGGCTTTGACCTCATCCATCTCGACCATAAGCTAGTCGATCAGGGTTATCTTCTCTTGGACGTGCGAGGTTGCGGAGCTGGCATCCGTGCTTAACCTCTTGTTATTGATCTCAAACACATTTACCTTTTCAACTAGAAGGGCATGTTCCCGTTTCATCTTTGAGGCCTCCTTTTGGGATTTTTCCAGCTCGGCTTGGAGGACGGAGTGGTCCCTAAGGACTTTATCTTTTTGCTCACAAAGAGCTTTGTACATGTCCTTTTGCCAGACCTGCTCTTTGAGCTCGAACTCAAGGTGACTTACCTTCATTAGGGACCGGTGGAAGCTCTCATAATGAAGCACCTAGGACTGAAGCATAATAAAAGAAAAATCCTTAAAATTTGGTAAGGAGAAATTAACTCTTTAAAGATATAATGGGAAAAAAGTATAACTTGTTCAGTGCCTGCTATGCCTCGTTGTACATGCTTGGCGCACCCACCTCGTTCATCATCACTTTGTCCTTTTCGGTTACGAAGGAATATAGGTAACTTCCACATCGACTGGCCTGCATAGCATCCTAGTATCCAACTGTACTTTGAACATGACCGTCTTCTTCCGGTCAGGTTTCACACTTGGGGCGAGAAACTACTTCTTGAGCTTTGGGCTGAAACTCCCAGCAGCGCATCCCTTTTCGGGATCTCTAAATGGCCAAAACTGGACTAGTCCTCCAGCACGCCGACATCTATGCCTTCAAAAAACAATTTTAGGGTCTCATTTGCAGCCCTTGACTCCTCAATCCATTTTTCTGTAATGGCCCAAACCTCATCTTAAAGAGGCTCCATGTGAGATGGTGACTATGGGACGTCAATGATGTTGGAAGCCTCTTTCAGAATCGGTTTATCTTCTTGAGGAGTAGTGGCCACATGTTCCTCTTCGGGCTCCCGAGCTGAGAGGGATTCAACCTTACGATCACCTTCCTATGGGCAGCCAGCTCTTGTGTGGCATCAATCGGATCATGAATGATGAACTCCATGTTATCATGCTCGGGGTAATACCTGAGCCGATAGATAGATTCAGGGCGCGGGACCCTAGCACGAGTACTTTTCTTATTTCTCTTTCTGACTCAGACTACGATCTTCGTTTTCTTGGCTTCGGTGGGAGCATCCGAGGAGTTAGGGGACCTTTTCTTCTTTCATATTTTCTCCTCCTTCTTCGCAGCATCTTTGGTGGCAAGGTACACTGAAGCGGAGGGTTTTTCAGATGAGGACGAGGCCGCGACCTCGGTAATTTCTTGAAGTCTGGTGGTCTTGGGCAAACTGTGAAAGAAAGGACTTAGTTAGAATCATGATGAAATGAAAATGACTTAGAGGGAAATTCAACCAGAAGAAGAGGGACACTCACCATGGGAATGGGCCTCCCATTTGCCTTTGGAAAGCTTTCGCCACTCGCACTCGGAATATGTAAGTTGTTTGCAAATGGCCTCGACCCACTCCCTAAAATGAGGGACTGTATTGGGGCCTCGAGTGACAGCTGCATATCAAAAAAAACAAGTAATGAGAAGAAAGGGGTAAAATCCAAAGAAGTATTTTGACAATTTAAGAGGAGGTGGACTTACGTTTTGAGTTCCACTTCTCGGGGAAAGGCAAGAACTCAGAGGGAATGAGATCTTTGATCCTTATCCGAACCAATATCCCCTACCATCCTTGGCTCCTATCCTCGTCTATGCACGAGATGGGAGCCTTATTTGCCTGTCGGGTAATCTTGATTAATCCCCTTCGGAAGATTCAGGAAACATAGACACGGAGCAGATGGTGGATCACGAACCAGGGCTCCTCCATATTATTGGAAAAATGACAAAGAAGGGTCATGATCCTCCAAAAAATACCAGTGGATCTGCCCGAGGCATATCTCGTACCTTATAAAAGTCAAAGACCATCTTGTCCATCGGACCGAGTATGAACGGATACGTATAAATGCTTAAGTATCCCTCCACATGCGACGTGATGTCCTCATCAGGACTGGGAATGGCCACGTTTTTGCCCTCCCATTTGCAATCATCCCAGAACCTTTGAAGCATTTCCTCGGTAATGGTGCAGATATACCTCCACGCCTCCTCACCTCGATCTCCGTTTTGAATATTTTTTTCAACCTTGAAGTCGTTATCTATGGAGCAACCTCTGGGGATAAACTCTTTAAGAAGAGGTTTCAGGGCTACTACTGGAAGGGTCGCCTCGGTGTCTGCGACCGGGGTAGATATTGAAGGATCAGTATTTAAAGGCACCGATTTTGAGGTTTTTTCCATTTTGATCCAGGAATATGAAGGTTTGAAGATTGATATGAAGGTTTGAAGATTAATATGAAGATTTAAACACCTAGTTTGAATATTTAAAGGCAAAGTATGAAGGTTTGAAGATGAGAGATGAAGACATGAAGATAGGGTGAACAAGTTATGAATATTTGTTAGATTGATGAACAAGTAAAAAATTCAAGGGTAACTCAAGAAGATTCGAAATCGAAAAGTAAAAAATGTGAAAAAAGGAAACCGGGGCTTCTATAGGAAAGAAATAATGAATGTGTAATGTTTTGCATTTTGTACCTACGGAGGATGGACAACCGGCGGCTAACACGTGTCTGAAGTCAGATTGACATGACTGACGGGATGTTTCGGTGACTTGTCAACTCTTTTGTGGGGTACAGAGGAACGAACCAGGGTCAATTAACCATTTCTTGTTGTTTTTATAAATCTACTCTCTGAAAAGTGAGGGGACTATCTGTGTACAGGAAAAATTGGGGATAAAGTTACCCCCAATTTTTCGGTGAAGAAACGAGAAAACGACGTGGCTTGATGCAGTCTTGGGTAAAGCCAAGATCTCCCCAGATTAGAGACCTGGGGGACAAATGACGCACCAATATTCGAACATGGACAAACATGAGAGGAATCGAGCTCGAGCAAAACAAAGAATTGAGACCGAAGGGAAGGCGGTTAGAGAGAACGAATGAGGGGCCAAAATGTTCGCCATCAACCGAATATTACGACACGAATCTCACCTGATATCAACTGCGAATCATAATTTACTGGAAGAGAAGGATTTTTACCATATTTAGATTTGTGCTAGGATTGAAATTCCTCTACTATAGAAAAGGGAGAAGCTTTTTATTTTTCAACTATTGTTGGCACGCAAGCAATAAATTTCATTTTGTGTTCTAACTGTTGTTCAAAGTATTCTTCAGTTACTCTTTTCTTTAAGTTGCAACCGAGCCCGTCTCGAGGGCTCAACCGAAATAAGTTGCATCGTTCAGCTTAAAGCCAGGCTTAATTATTCCATCACGTTTGGTTTGATCGTTTTTTCTTTCTTTAATTAATTTATTTGTTGTTTCTCAAATTATTTGTGTTAAATTTAATTGCATATCCTTTAAACCGTGTACTGTTGGTTATCTATGTTCAAAATCAGAAAATCAGATAAATTCACAAACGTTAGTTCAATATACAAATCGTAAAATAATTCCGAGCCCACAAGTTACTTGTGTGTCCTTAAGGAATTTAATCCCCTCACTGTTGCCTAAGGTTTTGGATTAATTCCTCCCAGGATAGAACGGAATAACTATTCTGCAACACTGGCAATCGAAACTACAGAATTTCAGCGAACTCAACAGACGGAGCAAATCACACTTGACACTTATATTTATTTGAAAATAATGCAAATAAAAAAGAGGGAAGAAATTTTCAGATTTTTCCATGTATTAAAAATGAGACCAATCCTCTAAATTTATAGAGAAAGGAAGGGTGAGATGGAGAGGTGCAATCCAAAAGGTGCCTCTTCCATTTCCCATTCACACCCTTTAGAGAAAAAACGCAACAATCCCCCACATGAATGGGGAATAGGAATATGTGTAAAAACATGCATGAAAATACAGTGTGATTCGCAAGTAAGGATTAATCGCATCTGGATAAGTAGGTTTCCCTTTGAACTTTCCGTAGTGAACTTATGTCGGATATACTCGGTCAATCGGTAGAATTGATATTTTTGAACCGTCGAGCTTTGGTGTATACCTAGACAACCATAAGTCACACAATCAACCCTTAACCGTCTTTGGTTCTCATTGTTGTGTTCGTTTCAGCCATGAACGCCACCTGGTTCATAAGTGCGTAGAGAACTGGCCTTAAAGAATTCTCCTTGAAGCGGCTTACACTTCACACTTACATAGGTGATTCCTAAACGTGTTATCCCGTAGATACACTATTTGATATACCCTGTATCAAACTTAGAAACCATTAAAAATGTCTTAACATTTTATCCTTGTTACTGAATATTGTCTTCATCACGAGAATGGACTAAAATATTATATTTGACAATGTTGAACCGCTCATGCATAACTTTGTCTTCGCTCCTTGAACCTAGATCTCGGACCTCCAAAATTTTAGGTAGAGTTACCGCTATGATGGCTTGTCCTCGGCCATCCCATTCCCTTAGATGATTTATCAACTCTCTCTCTAGTTAGGCCTTTTGTAAGCGGATCCGTCATAAATCGTTTGATTTTACATAATCAATTGTAATAATTCCACTAGAAAGTAGTTGTCTAATGGTTCTATGTCTGCGTCTTATGTGACGAGACTTTCCGTTATACATAATGCTCCCAGCCCTTCCTATTGTCGCTTGACTATCACAATCTATACATATCGGTGCCAAAGGTTTGGGCAAAAATAGAATATCTTTTAAGAAATTCCGGAGCCATTCAGCTTCTTCACCGGCCTTGTCTAAGGCTATAAACTCAGCCTCCACTGTAGCGCGATCAATGCACATTTGTTTGGACGATTTCCAATACATCGCTCATCCACCGACTGTTTAGAATCGGTTAAAGCGGTGATCTAATTTTCATCACTATACTCGTCTATTATCGCAGGATACTTATTGTAGTACAAAACATAATTTGGAGTATACTTCAAAACTCATTTCATTGTCATGAACGTTCAATGCAAACTTCCTTATGTTGTCGACTAATACGTCTCGACTTTCGATTACATATTGGATTATTAACTACACTTAATGTAGTAATAGTATATTATAACAACAGGTGGAATGATTGGCATCAGTTGTGACCATAACCTTTTAATATATAACACATTTATTAATCACTCCGTCATTTTCAAGCATTTGTATGTTCTTTATTCATACGCCTATATGATATACAAATTATAGCACCTCCATTCATGAAACAATTCCAACTTACAATGAATTTTGGTCATGTTCATCGACTGGTTTACCTCATTATAGACCAACGTATTCATACATTCATTTATGAACGATCATGTCCATACTAAAACGTACAGACGTATTATTCTATGAAAAGTCACAACCTTCAAAGTGACATCATTTCATAAAAGAACTAAACAATATAAATTTTCATTAAAGAAAATGACCTTTCAAGAAAGGCATGTGACCAACTTCCGAATTAGTAGTTTCATCAACTAGTCTTCATTAAGACTAAACAACTGATGAATTTACCAACTACTATATCGGTGGGGTTCAAAAATTGTATCATTTAGACATTACGTCTAACATTGACTTTTTTCATGCATAAGCTAAAAGCTCCCACATTTTAAATATTTCATCAGCATATAATCAAATAATGACTATATGACTTGAAATATTCTTAATGTAAACAAATTTGTTTACACTCATTAATTTTTAAAATCATTTGACAATATTATTTGGTCAAATCTCGCATGTCAATGTTTGGGAGCTTGTCTTAGTGTGTAAAGTGACTTAACAAGTCGACACACCTTCTTCCATTTAGATTTTCTTCATCCAAATATCCATTTAAGAAGGTTATCTTTACACCCATCTGATGGATTTCAAGGCCATACATGACTGTTAACGCTATTACCATCCAAATAGATGTAATTCTCGTTACCGGCAAGCATGTGTCAAAGTAATCAAGACCTTCTCATTGTCTTAATCCTTAATCAAACTTGCCTTATATTTGTCAATAATACCATCAGCTTTTATTTATCTTTTAAAAATCCACTTAGAATCCAAAGGTTTATTTCCTGGAGGAAGATCAACAATTTTCCCAAGTATGATTACTTAATATGGATTCTATCTTACTATTGACTACCTCTTTGCAATATTGTGCTTCCGAGGAAGACAATGTTTCTTTAAACGTTTGAGGCTTATTTTCCAACTAAAATATCAGAAAATTCGGCCCAAAGGAAGTAGATATCCTTTTGGCGTTTACTACGTCTTGGATTTTTCTAATACAACGTACTTTCCTTTGCTTCTTCTCGAGTTCACTTAGATATTTTACTAGACGACTCACATTCCTTTTTATACGGATAAATATTCTCAAAGAATTCAGCATTATCTGATTCGATTACCATATTAATATGAATGTCGGAATTTTATTATTTATGAATCAGAAAACGATATGCCTTACTATTTGTTGCATATCTTATAAAAACAGAATCAATAGTTTTTGATTCGACTTTTTTTTTTTTTATCTTTTTGGGTTTAAGAAATTGTACTTTACCCAAATACCCCACACTTGGAAATATTTCGAGTTGGGTTTTCTTCCTTTCATTCATTTTTCATATGAATGGATTGAGTTTTGTATGGGGAACTCAATTGAGTATTCAGTTAGCGGTAAGAATAGCTTCTCCCCACAAGATCTGGGGTAAACCAGAACTTACAACAAGGCATTTTATCATCTCCTTTAACGTTCTACTCCTTCTTTCCGCAAGTCCATTAGATTGCGCAAAGTAAGGGGCAATTGTTTGGTGAATAATGCCATATTCCAAATATATTTCTTCAAACGCCGCCTCTATTACTTTGTAGAGCCAACCACATGAACTGTTGTTTGTGTCATAATAGAGTAAAAATAAATGGTGAAGTTTTTAATCTTCAAACTAATCTGACACAATCAGAATTAATCAACGGTGAAGTTTTTAATCTTCTAACCGAGTAATACCTGATACCGGATCTAATAAACGGTGAAATTTTTAATCTTCAAACCGAGTAATATGTGACACAATCAAATTTAATAAATGATGAAGTTTTTAATCTTCAAATCGAATAATAAATTGGAGTAGAAAATCACTGAGATTTTAATCTCTAAAATGGGTATAAAGTCACTTAGACTTTAATTTCCGACAAATGAGTAAAAAGTCACGAAGACTTTAATCTCAATGAATGAGTAAAAAATCACACAGATTTTGATCTCGAAGTTGGAGTAAAAAATCACGAAGATTTTAATCTCCATAATGAGCTTAGAAAATCACGAGAATTTTAATTTCCTTTGCAAATGATTTTCCAACTAAACCATTATAACACTTTAAACAATTTGATCTCTTTCTCTAATCAAACTCATATATGTTCATCTTTACATATATTATATTCATGATCTCAAGATACTTCAACTATTACTGTAAGCATAATTCATATCTTACAATCTTGAAAATAATATCACATAATTTCATACATGCTACCATATTATATACCAACTTATATATTTTATGGCATGCAAATAAATATATTTTGAGATCATCAAATAATCATCTATCCGAACATGTATAAAAATATTTTATAAATCACATAGAATAGAAATTAAAGAATGAATAGAGAAAGTAGAACCTAATTTTGTTACTTTCCTCTTGAGTCATGAATCTCCCTCGAGATGTTGATTCACCATCGCAATATCACTCCTGAGAATTGCAAATTTCCGCTCGTCCTTATTGTAAGGCAATTATTCGACATGCCTTCCTTCTAAATGGTAATTTCATTATGCCAAAGCAACACATGGTAGTAGGCGACATCATTATGATAATCTTCAAACGAATCATATGCTTAACATATGTATTTGATAGCAGAACATTTTATACAAGATAAATTTGCTCTATTAATCATTGCTGTCAAATTTCATGGCCATACAACATTTGGTATAACTTTGCCACATCATACACCTCGGAATCAAACAAGATGTTATCTGGTTTAATATCACGATGTGCCACTCCCATTTTGTGACAATAATGAATCGTTGAAACCAATTGCCTTCAAATAACAGCAGCAACTTTCTCAGAAAATAATCCATTATACAACCTATTGTAAAGATCATCGTTAGAGCAAAGTTCTGTTACTATATGAAGATAATTATCATCTTCATAAACTTTATATATTTGAAGAATATTAGAATTTCCACTAAGAAGTTGCAGAATTTTGTGCTCTTTGTTTAGACATTCACGGTCTGTGGAATCAAGAAGAAGTGTTTTTTTTAATGGTTTTACAGGCAAAAGATTGACCAGTTAATTTGGATGTACAACGGTAAATTGAACGCATCGCATCAACAAAGTATTTGCAGCGTTACAGAGAAAGGCCACGATTCAATCTCGTCGCTTTGTTCGTCTTTCTCAACCATCAGAGACAAATAATCTGATTATAATTTCCTTAAGATTGTTGGTTATCTGTGTTCAAAATCAGAAAATCAGATAAATGCACAAACGTTAGTTCAATAAACAAATCGTAAAATAATTCCGAGCCCATAAGTTGCTTGAGTGTCCTTAAGGAATTTAATTCCCTCACTGTTGCCCAAGGTTTTGGATTAATTCCTCCCAGGATAGAACGGAATAACTATTCTGCAACACTGGCAATCAAAACTACAGAATTTCAGCGAACTCAACAGACGGAGCAAATCACACTTGACACTTATGTTTATTTGAAAATATTGTAAATAAAAAAGAGGGAAGAAATTTTCAGATTTTTCAATATATTAAAAATGAGACAAATCCTCTAAATTTATAGAGAAAGGAAGGGTGAGATGGAGAGGTGCAATCCAAAAGGTGCCTCTTCCATTTCCCATTCACACCCTTTAGAGAAAAAACGCAACATGTACAAATTCAATTTTTACTCAGTTTAAGGATAAACAACAATAACTTTATATCATGCTTATTTACGTTAGTAACGTTAACTGAGTTCTAATACTCTTCGTTTATAATTTTAAATAAAACCGAAATCTCCTTTTACTTTAATTTTGTTAATTTTTTATTTTAAAAATCATTTTAACACCAACTAGAGACAATCTTACTAGTAAAATTCAGAGAAAAAGTTAGTCAATTCAAATTAAGAGAAGTGTGATAATCCAAAAATTAGCAAGTGACACATAGGGTTGCGACTTGGAAATAAGAACAAATTTACTACTCAGTCTACAAGTTGATTTAGCACGGAGTTCCTACACTACGTACAGCGTAGAATACAACTTTGGACTTTTGTAGTTGTTTTGGTTATAGCATGACGAAAATATGCATTAGATTATTTAGTCAAAGCAAAAGGTCCCGTTGCTTTGGTCAATTTGGTTTGCTCGGTCTTGTAATCTCAATTTGACTATTGCGCTTATACACTGATTGGGCAAAATGGTTAAAAAAATAGTTATTCACTTATATTATTTATTAAAAATAGATTGAATAATAATTTCTTTAAAAATGAGTCAAATATGAATATGAACCGTATTATCGACTTAGAAAATGGATAATCAATGAATAATTAATGAGTTTAGCTTCTATATTTGTAAAGCCTCAAATTGGGGGTTCTTCAAGTTTGGAAGACTAGGAATTCTCTCAAAAGTGATCATATTCAAAAAGTCATGGATAATGTGAATATCCATATTATCCGCTGGTTAATCCATTTTTTATATGTATTAAATATGGATCAGGTCGAATAATTTATCCATTTTTACAATACCCGTTATTGACCCGCCCATATCCAACCCGTTTGCCATCCCTATGTTTGCGTAATGTTCAAATATTTTTCTTTGTTAAACATGTCTGTCTTGAAAAACTATTTTTCTAAATATTTTTTGATATTTAACAAGGTAAGCAGATTACACATCAAAGGGAGTGATCAGGATAATAAAGTAAATAAAATTTTTTTTTGGAGATAGGGGCGGATTTAGGTTCACTCGAACTCCCTTCGCCTAAGAATTATACTGTATGTATAAGGCAGTATGTATTTTTTGTCTTTATATATTATATTTTGACAACTCAAAAACATAGCATAGTATTCAAAGGGGTGTAAAACTTTTGTATGGTCACTGGTTCAATTCCCACTTGTTACAATCTTTTTTAATATCTTAACTTTTACTTTTATATGAATCTCCTTAGCGGAAATCCTGCCTCTGCCACTGGCCGGAGGAGGTAGCAAATAGTTTATGAAACAATCGAGGTGCTTACAAAGTGATCAGAACATTACAACTATCAAAATAAGATTAGGAAAGTAGATTACACTAATGGTGCAAGTTAGGAATGGAAAAGGGGTGGTGTTCAGAGGCGGATCCAGGATTTCAGGAGGATGGATGCACTATTGTGAAGATGCGAATTTAGAATTTATATTTGACGAGTTTAACTTTTGTATTTATCATGTACCCACTACACTTTTGAAATTATAGGTTCAAAAGTATATTTTTTTTAAAAAATTAGTGATTTTTACATATATATATCGATACTCTGTGCCGAAAACAAGACCGTTCGGAGTGAGATTTGAACCACCAATTTCACTCGTAGAGGTACACCCAATGATTATTGCACCATAAGAGCTTTTGAGTATGGGTTCACACACATATAATTAAGTAATTCTCAAGAAATATAATATTATTATATATGGTTTAGAGAAAGGAGTATGAGTTCACGTGAACTCATACCCCAATACTTAGATACGCCTACGGTGGTGTTCTATAATATTTGTGAGTAATAAATATTTACTCCATATGTTAATTAAAACAAATGACATGATCAATAAAGTCAGAATAATCATAGACAAATCTATCATGTAACTCATTTTCTCCCATTTTGTATAACACATACACATCAACATCAATTTAAGCCTTAAGATAATCATACATCATTAAAGTTTTGTCTTACCTCTCCTTCTCACTCCTTTCTTCAGTCTTGAAAAGGTCAACAATAGTATCCCACCCTTGTTTAATTAAATAGCTCCTTTTGTAGTAACTAATATACTATTTCTCCAGCCGCCCATCAAACCCAATTCAATCTATATATAAATATGCAGAGAAACAAACCTAGAGATAAAAAACTAATCCTTAAAAAACAGAGATTGACAATCAAAAACAACAGAAAGCTCGCTAGCTGAATTTGGATATATGGAGAAACCATGCAAGTCAAAGAAGAAAACAATCTTCAAGTTGTTGCCAAAAGCAGCTGCAGCAGCTGTTTTCATATTACAAAATGCACATGCACCTTTTAGTCCAAGTAGAGAACAGAGATTAGCCACAGATTATCATCACAAAAATCATCATTATAAAGGATTTGCTGGTCCCATCATATCAGTAATCCCAGCAGATCAATCTGGAAGAAATAAATCAGAACCAAGTTCACCAAAAGTTTCATGCATTGGCCAAATCAAACACAACAAAAAGAAGATGTTGAATTGCAGTAGTAGTAAAAATCTGCAAAAACATCATGTTAAGAAGAAATCAGTGTCAAGTTTTGGAGATATATTTGCTGGAAAAACAAAATTACTTCCAGGGAGGAAATCTGATGTTTCATCTGATAATATTATTGCTAAGCTTCCTGATAGAGCACCTTGTTTGAGTCAAATGAAAAGGTTTGCTAGTGGAAGGGAACCTTTGACCAAGTTTGACTGGAGATCAATACAAATTACAGCAGAAGATCATGATCTCAAGTACTGTACAGATGATGAAGACAGAGGATATAGTGAGGATGAAGAAGATGAATTAAACACTGGTTTTCCTGCTCCAATAATAATAGGTAGATGCAGAACAAATATCACAGTGGAGCCAAGGAAAGAAATTAATATATGGAAAAGGAGAACCATGAATCAACCTACGCCTCTTCAATTGAATACCGTTGTTGGCTAAGTGTTCTATTTTTTTACTTCTTTAATTCTCTTAGTTCATTTGTTCTTAATTCATTTCAGTGTAATAGTTTATAATAATGCTCTACGATGAAAATTCAGTATTGTCCAAGTAGAGTTGAAGTTATCTACACTATATATAGCTTAAATTATTTTCGAGTCTGTGTATCAGCTTCTACAATCCTATAGAATGGAAGTGTTGGACCAACGTAAAGTTATATTCGTGCGACCTATAGATCACGGGTTTAAGCCATGGAAGCAGCCACTAATACTTGCATTAGTATAGGTTGTTTACATCACACTCATTGGGGTATGGCCCTTTCCCCGATTCTGCATCAACACAGGATACCTTATATACTAGACTGCCTTTTATGTTAGCTTCTCCTATATGATTTTAGGGTTCTGGGCTGAATTCTTGATTAAACAAGGAACAAAAGCTAATTAAGTCATGATCCGACCAACGAAGAATCAAAGAATAAATAAACGAAGCTATTTGATTTATTTGTTTCCAGTCCCACACGCAAGATATTAATATTATTTTTTTCATATGGATGTTCACGTTCAACTACAATTTTGTTAGGTGGTAGCTAGTAGCTACTAATTAATTATGCACGTAGTTGTCGTTCGGGTTGGATGGCTCGGCAAACCAGCAGCCATGATTGAGCGTTTACCTAATAGATTCCAAATATTTCTTATTCCTCCGTCTTAATTGTGACAATATTTTCTTTTTGGTCATTTTATAAATAAATGGCATTTGGTTTTATTTAACAATAATTTCATTTTAATTTTTTTTATTCTTAATGAAATAATTTTATATTCACACAAATATCTATAACTTGCTTGAGACTAACAAGTTTTAAACTTTTTTAAAGTTTGTGCTCAATCAAAAAGCATCACATAAATCCGAACGGAGGAATCCATATATTGTGTTGTGTGTATAGTTCACTAGTTTCAAAGTTAAAGAAGATTTTTCAAAATCCATATATTTTGATGATATATGATTTTTGTCGAAAACAGTGTTAGTTTAATTTAGTTAATCCAGCGACGTGATTATTGAGCTTAGTTTAAGCAGTGCGATATAGAAGCAAAAATAATTCAACCATGATGGTACAGTTATATGTAATGAAATCTTCTTGGAAAGTTCTTCGAAAATAGTGAGCTTGCTTTCACGTTTTTAAGAAACTTTTATTCTATTGAGACACCTTTTTCATGTGAGTTGCTTCGTCTTTTTTTTGGTTAATCAGAAAGGAAAATTAGGTAGAAGAAAAACAATAATCTTGACAAATTACTAGTGCAACTGAAACTAGAATTAGCCTGTCAAACATAAGAATGAAAGAAGCATACAAGTAAAAAATATTTTGGTTTACCTATACAACTCATTTTGTTGTAAAGCAGAACGAGCGGCTGTCCAACGGAGCGGGCCGTCCCGTCCCGTTCCAGTCCCGTCCCGCATCCTATCCCATTCCGTCTCGTCCCCGTCCCTTTTAATCTTTTTTTGAATTATAGCCATTGGGCAACGGCTTCAATTGGAAATATAGCCGTCTCCAATGTCCAAAAATGGCCATATTTGGCTCCCACCCCCCAAAACACACCCTACCCCCAAACTTTAATATAACTCATACATTTATTAAATTACACTTTGGCCCTATTTATTTACTATAAATTACCCCATCTTTCTTCATTTTTTTACACAAAAATTAATTATGCTCTCAATTTTCTCACAATCAATTGATAAGTTTCAAGTATTTAGAAAAAAATTTGGAGCAACTTGCAAGCTTCAAATTAATTTGTCAAGTATTTGGAGCAATTTTTTGGACAATTTTTTCAAGTTTCAATATTTAATCACGGTGCACTCGTTCCATCTCTTAATTTTAATATATAATTTTTGCGTATCATTTTAATGCTTAATTTTTGTGTTTACTTTACGTGTTCTATTTTCGTATTTCATTTGTGTGTTTAATTTTTGTGTTAACTATTTAAATTTAATTTCGTACTTAAATTTATGGCACCTAAAAATATATTTGGCTTATTTAAAAAAAAGTAGTAAATGTGAAAGTAGTAGTAATCCTAATCCTTGTCCTAATCCTAATCCTTCTCCTAGAATTGGAGAAAATATAGATGAAATGACTCATGTTGATAAAACTTTATATTCCCAACTCCCCTCCCCCCATGTTATAATATTAATTTCGGAGGACAACTAGATCATGAAGCTTTACAAAGACAATTTGGCAATGATATTTTTTATGAATTGTCTTACAGTCTTACTTAGTTACTTAATGGCTTGAAATTACATTAAATAAATTATAACTCCATTATAATTACTAGAATATTTCATTACAAGTCTTTTATTTTAATATTTTATAATTCTTTACTTAATTTTCTAATTTTCGGTTTAACAATTAGGTTTATTAAATAAGTCAAAAACTAGCCGTTGCAAACTTTAAAAACTTAGTCACTGTAAAAAAATAGCCGTTGCCAAACTTAATGCTTAAATAATTTTTTTTCTTAAAAATGGTCCACTTAATGCCCGTGAAACCGTCCCGTCCCATCTCGTTCCACCCTGTCCTATCCTGTTTGTTAGCAGGATGGGATGGGCCTACCATTTTGTCCCGTTTATCCCGTCTTGTTTCGTCTCATCCAGCTACCGTCCCGGCGAAATGTCGTCTCATCCCATCTCGTCCCGTTAGATAGTCATACGGGCCCATAACCTTCAAAATAAAGAATTCCACTTTGTAATTGAAGTATACTTTACTAGCTTCATGCTTGAGAAGTATTTGCCAGATATTCTCTCTCTCTCTCTCTCTCTCTATATATATATATATATATATATATATATATATATATATATATATATATATATATATATATATATATATATATATAT
>MU784671.1:31907-65647 GCA_026770625.1 Nicotiana glauca
GTTTCTTTCTCAAAAAATGAGATAACTGATTGTTTTGCTAGCCTAATTAGTGGGCATGAACTTCTTTTTAGTGAAGACAATTGATAGGTTACAAGTACCTTATTTTATATTTTGATGATCTAACAAACTTACTATCAAGAACTAGATAAGGAACCTATTACACATTCTCCAGACCTTAAGACCGAAAGGTTCCAGTTTGGGATATGGCTCAACTCTTCAGAGCCGAAGGAACAACTAAGGGAACAGGTCGCTACCAGCTCCCGAGGTAACTGTACGAAGTCAACTCTCCAGCTGAAAAAGTTGGTGCCGGCACACGCTACAATACAGGAACAGTGCAGCAGTGACCTTTTTTAGGAAGGCTTTTTACCTACGTTGCTTACATCATTGTAAGTGATGTCACACATGTATTATTAACATCAAGGAAGGTAAAACAAAAATCACTTGAACACTTAGAGAATTCACTCAAGCTCTCTCACGTGATCGATCATCCAGCAAGCAATTCTTAAGTGCATCAAGAACAAAGCACAAAACAACTATGGACCAGTTCCAACATCAAGTTATTGTATGTCCTTAGTTGTGTTGTAGTAATAGTTCTTCAAGTGTAATTCCTACTTAGCTTGTTTAGAAGTATTCTGTAGGAAACCCTTTGTAAATCTTAAACCCTTGTATTTGAGTTTTGGCCAGAGTTAGTCGAGTTGTAAGCTCTTTGTAATAGAGTTATTATAAAGTGGCTTGTAATAGAGTATTACAAGTTAGTGAAGGATTAAGAGGTTAATTCATAGGTTGCATAGGTTGTAATATAGAAGTTGCTCAGTAGTGAAGATGAAATTCAACTGATGGTTTCGAGAATTCCAATTCAACTATGACTGCTCCTGATCCTGTTTCCACAGATGGCACTCCTTCCTCTCCTGAGTTTTCCATGGGTGTACAAGAGAAAGAGGCAATAGAGAATATGTTGGCCATAACTGATAAGTAGGGAGTTTGACCATTTATTTGCTCTTTTTTTCTTGCGTTTTAGCTATAAAATACTTATAAGGTATTCCCGAAAACTAACGAAATGTGCTTTCGTGCAGGAAAAATGGGAAATGATCCAAAGAAGTAAAACTCAACTCATAAAGTAGTCTAAAGTGAACAAGAACCAAAACAAGGCAAAAATGCTAGCAGTGCAGACCGCAAAATTTTGATGCGGCCGCAAAAGGGAGATTCAGAGATAGCGTTTTGGCCGGCTCAGAGAGTGCGGACCGCACTGAAATTGTGCGGCCATAGGAGATCAAGTGCGGCCACATCCATTATTATGTGGTCCGCAGAATTGAAGATTCAGAGAGCTGGAAAATACAGGAGTGCGGGCCACATCACTTTTGTGCAACCACATAATCCTAAGTATGGTCGTACCCACTTTTATGCGGATCGCAGAAGCCTGAAGATCCAAGCCCAAATTCCAAGATTGCGGACCACACGATAATTGTGTAGCCTCAGAAGCCCATTGTGCAGGATGCACCAGAATTATGCAGCCGCACAACCTTCGCAGGGGCATTTTTATCCGATATTTTTAGCTTAGTATAAATAGAACTTGTTGTCAATTTTAGGGTAAGTTTTAGTTTGCAGAGGTGCACCTGAGTTGTTTTCTTTTTTTCTTTGAGTAATTTTGTACTAGAATGACTTCTTAATATTAGATTTTCTTTGTTTAATCAATTATTATGCATTCTCTCTTAATTTTTTCTTGTATTTCTTTCTTTTTCATGAGTAGCTAAAAATCTTTAACTAGGGTTGTGGCTCAACTCTAGTATGGGTACTTAATGGGTATTTAATTTTTGGGCTTGTTTCTGATTGGAATACTGATATTTAGCATTGTTTATTCTTAAATCCTAGAATTAATAGTTGCAAACATTGATTCATGCCTATTTGACCTAGTATTTGCTTGATAAAGAGAGACTAGGTTTAGGAAAACTTGGCTAAAAAGGAATTGGGGTGAACTCAAGAAGTTGATAGCCCCAATTAAAGGGTCAAACATAGAGATAGTAAGACTTTGCTTGAGCATATATTATTTGATTTGTGCAAATACCCATTTGGATTTAAGAAAGCCAAATTGGACAAAGTCACCAAATTACCAAGAGTATAGAATGAGCAATTGCGTGTGATTGCTATATTACGATCCCGATTAATCAAACTAGCCCTATAGTTTACAACCTGTTAGGTAGCCACCTAGGTGGAAGTTACGACCCTAGATTCCTTTATCATTTGAAAAACAACCAAAAAAAATATTGTCTTCTAGTTTATTATTTGCAAACATTAATTAAAAGTAGAAATAGAAACAATCCATGAATATGTGGAAATACAAATTGAGGCACATCATACACCTACTTTAGTTATATATCTAATCCCATATCTAACTCCCTGAGGAATTGATCCCGACCTGTGTAGGGATTTATTATTGTTTCAACCGGCTCACTACCTAATTGTGGTGTGAGTTTGGGAGAGATCAATTTTTTGCACCGTCACCGGGGAGTTAAACGAATTTAGCTATATATCTAGGCTTTTGTGTGTTTTGTCTTTATTTCCTTTCGAGTTAGTGTTTGAATTGATTTTAGGTACGAAAATGGCTCTCAACGACGAGCCCATCGGAAATGTACCTTTGGGGGGAGGAAGTGGACAATGATGCCATGGATGAGGTTCCTCTTGAATCTCAAGCTAATAGAGGAGGCCAACCGCCTCACGATAATGTTCCCGCCCCTCCCCAACCTCCACCAAGAGCGGTAGCCCACCGAAAATTACCAATCGATGTTTATGCAAGTGCTATAATCCCGGCCCGTATTAGGGCGGGCAACTTCCACATCACCAATGTGATGCTTACACTACTTGAACAACGAAGATTCTTCACCGGGGATCCGAGTCAAAATGCCTACAAGTATCTCAAGGGATTCGTTGATACTTGTTGGGGGAGAAAGAAAACAAATGTTTCTGGGGAAGCGCTAAGTTTGAGGCTATTTCCTTTTTTTTCTACGGGGAAAAGCACTAAACTAGTTAGAGAGGTTTCCCAACCACTCTATCCACACTTGGGATTAGTTGGCAGAAAGGTTCATTTCCAAATTCTTCTCTCCGAGACATATGAGAACGCTTCAGGATGAGATTCTTGCTTTCAAGCAAGAACCCAATGAGCCATTATACGAGATTTAGGAAAGATATCGTACCATGGTTAAAGAGTGCCCGAACAATGATATGACTGAGGCCATGATCCAATAGAACTTTTACAGGGGGATTAACACAACTAATCAATGTGTGGTTAACCAACTCGCCTGGGGAAACTTCATGAACACGCCATATGTAGAAGCTTGTGAAATTCTTGATGAGATGGTGGATACCTCTTCGGCATGTTAAAGCAGAGCCAATATACCGCAAGGTGACCCTAATGTTATTTACCTACACAAGGAGATACATGACCATGCGTAAGCTATTGCCAATTTGAAAACTACCATGAACCAATTGGCTAAAGCTCAACTTCAACAAGTTCAATGGAGAGTGTGAATATGATGGTAAACAAAATATGGAAACAAGGTAAACAAATGCAAAGCCGCCCGGAACAATTTATGTAAGATGATAGTGGTTATGATCAAGCTGAATTATTGAATGAGCAAGAAGAAGAAGTTCAATATGTCAACAATTATCAAGGTCAAAGAAGTAATGCTCAAGGACAAAACCAACAACAATAGATGTCACAAGGAAACCAAGGTAATTGGAACAACCAAAAACCCCAAGGCAATTGGAGTGGTGGCAATCCTAATCAAGGAAATTGGAACAATCAAAGAAATCAATGCAATTGGAGTAATCAAGGCAATTGGGATAACAACAATCAAGGAAATTGGGGAGGAAATAATCAAGGAGGGTGGAACAACAACAACAACCGGGGGTCGGGTTTTCAAAGGCCCCAGATGTTCCAACAACCGAGCAATCCACCTACCTATCCTTGTCAAGGCCCGAGCTCTTCTTCCAATGAGATGGGTAGAATTTAAAACATGTTTAAACAAATGATAGAGAAGAATGCCGAATCTGATGCTCAAATAGCCTCACACAACACTTTTATTTGTAATTTGGAGGTTCAATTAGGCCAAATCCCAGAAGCTTTGAACACTCGTCCTAAGGGGGCACTACCTAGTGATACGGTGGTGAACCCGAATGGTAGGAATAATATGGGACATGCTATGGTCGTGACTACAAGATGCGGAAAAGGTGGAGGTGCAACCACCTCAAATCAAAGACGGATTATGTATGAAGATGTTGTCGTTCAAGAAGATGAAATCCCGAGCAATGTGGTTCGAGATAATAAAGAGGTAAGAATTGATATATATGAAAGTGTGGAGGAGACGCAAGAAGAGGTGAACCCGTCTAGGGAACACGTGATTGACATGCTGGAACCGGTAGTGCCAAAGGCTAAGGCACCAATGCCAGGGCCACCTCCTCCATACCCTCAAAGATTTGCAAAGAAAAATAGTGAGAACCAATTTAAAAAGTTCATTGATATGATGAAGAGTTTGTCATAAATGTGCCTTTAATTGAGGCATTGGAACAAATACTGGGATATGCAAAATTCATGAAGGATTTGGTAACCAAGAAAAGATCAATGAATTGTGAAACCATCAAGATAACTCATCAAGTGAGTGCTATTATGCACTTAATGGCTCCAAAGTTGGAGGATCCAGGCGCTTTCACAATCCCGTGCACTATTGGGAGCGCCGATTTTGCCAAATCATTATGTGATCTTGGGGCAAGTATGAACTTGGTTCCCTACTCAGTGTTCAAAACTTTGGGAATTGGGCAAGCAAGACCTACGTTCATAAGGTTGCAAATGGCAGATCGAACAATGAAGAGGCCTTTGGGTATTATTGATGACGTATTGGTTAGAGTTGACAAGTTCATCCTCCTAGCAAATTTTGTGATTTTAGATTGTGAAGTGGACTATGAGGTGCCTATCATTTTTGGAAAACCTTTCATTACTACGGGGAAGGCTCTTGTTGATGTGGAGGCCGGTGAGATCACGTTTCGGGTTGGTAACGAAAAGGTGGTCTTCCATGTGTGCAAATCAATGAGGCAACAAAATAGTAATGAAGTTTGTTCGTTCGTGGATTTGGCGACTGACATGATAGTTGATTATTCTAGTGCAACAATGAATGTTGAGGACAATTTGGAAGTATTTTTACTCAATCTTGATGATGATGAGGAGAGTGATGGCTATGTGGAGTGCGTAAATGAATTGCAAGGCATGGGGTCATACACTTCTGAGCCGTGGAAGCTATATTTGGATCTTGAAAATTGGAAGACTCCTCCAACAAAGCCCTCAATCGAGGAGCCTCCTACCTTGGATTTAAAGCCATTGCCCCCGCACCTCAGGTACGAATTCCTTGGCCCTTCTTCTATTTTACCGGTTATTCTTTCTTCGTGCTTAACTAACATGCAAGTAGAGTCCATATTGGAGGTACTACAAAGGAGGAAACGAGCTATTGGTTGGGCTTTGGAGGATATCTGAGACATAATTCCCTCCTTTTATATGCACATCATTGGACATCAAAGAAGATTAAATGAAGCAATGCAAGAGGTGGTGAAGAAGGAGATAATCAAGTGGTTAGATGACGGGGTTGTCTATGCCATTTTTGATAGCTCGTGGACCTCTCCGGTACAATGTGTCCCCAAGAAAGGGGGCATGATTGTGGTAGCAAATGACAAGAATGAATTGATCCCAACAAGAACCGTTACTGGGTGGAGAGTGTGCATGGACTATAGGAAGCTCAAGAAAGTTACTCGGAAAGATCATTTCCTGCTTTTGTTTCTTGACCAAATGCTTGATAGGTTGGCCGAACTTGCTTTTTATTGCTTCCTTGATGGATACTCCGCTTATAACCAAATTCTTAGTGCTTCCAAGGACCAAGAGAAGACTACTTTCCCATGTCCTTATGGTACTTTCTCGTTTTTAAGGATGCCTTTTGGGTTGTGTATTGCACCATCGACTTTTCAATGGTTTATGATGGCTATTTTAACCGACATGGTGGAGTACATTCTTGAGGTCTTTATGGAAGATTTTTCTGTGGTTGGGAATTCGTTTGAAGATTGTTTGAGCAATTTGGATAGGGTATTGGCTAGATGCGAGGAAACAAATTTGGTATTGGATTGGAAGAAATGTCACTTTATGGTCGAGGAAGGCATTGTCCTTGGCCATAAAATTTCAAAACATGGTATTGAGGTTGACCAAGCCAATATTGAGGTGATCTCCAAACTCTCTCCCCCATATCCATGAAGGGAGTGGTGAGCTTCTTCGGTCATGCGGTTTTCTATCACCAATTCATCAAGGACTTTTCCAAGGTGGTAAACCCATTGTGCAAACTTTTGGAGAAGGATGCCAAGTTCCATTTCAATGAAGATTGTATGAAGGCATTCGAGTTTCTTAAGTTCAAGTTGACTACTGCTCCTATTATCACCGCACCAGATTGGAGCTTGCCTTTTAAGCTCATGTGTGATGCTAGTGATGTTGCGATTGGAGCGGTATTGGGGCAAAGAAATAACAAAAACTTCCATCTGGTCTACTATGCTAGCAAGACCATGAATGATGCCCAAGTCAACTACATAGTGACCGAAAAGGAGCTACCTGCTACTATTTTTGCTATGGAGAAGTTCCGACCGTATTTGATAGGTACTAAGGTGATTTTTTACACCGACCATGTGACGCTTCAGTATTTGATAATAAAAAAGATTCTAAGGCAAGGTTGACATGGTGGGTGCTTCTTTTGCAAGAGTTTGATCTAGAAATACAAGAGCACAAGGGTATTGAAAATCAAGTGGCGGACCACTTGTCCCGATTGGAGGAGGAAGGGAGGCCAAATAATGGCCTTGATATCAACGATTCATTTCCCGATGAGCAACTCCTATCCGTTTCAATGATTGGGATGCCATGGTTCGCCGATCTAGGCAATTATCTTATGAGCGGCATTGTACCCAATGAGTTCTCTTCAAACCAATGGAAGAAGCTCAAACATGATGGCTTGGATTATTATTGGGATGAGCCGTATATTTTCCAGATATGTACCGATGGTGTGATCCGGCGATGTGTGCTGGATGAAGAAAAAATTGGAATTCTTGTAGCCTTCCACTCTTCACCGTATGATGGTCATCATGGTGGAGCTAGAACGGCTACAAAGGTATTGACTTGTGGATTCTATTGGCGTATCCTCTACAAGGATGTTCGTGAACTTGTCAAGCATTATGATGAATGCCAAAGGGATGGAGGGGTTTCTAAGAAGAATGAGATTCCCCTTACCACCATTTTAGAAATTGATATTTTTGATGTTTGGGGTATTGATTTTATGGGACCGTTTGTGAGCTCTTCTGGGAATACTTACATTTTGGTAGTTGTGGTCTATGTGTCAAAATGGGTAGAAGTCATGGATTTACCTTACAATGAAGCTTGAAGTGTGGTGGCTTTCTTAAAAAAGAACATATTCACAAGGTTTGGTACTCCGAGGGCCATTATTAGTGATGGGGGTTCACATTTTTGCAATCGGGATTTTGATACCTTACTCACCAAGTATGGTGTCACTCATTAAGTCTCCACCCCTTACCATACTCAAACAAGTGGATAAGTTGAAGTCTCCAACCGGGAGATCAAGAGTATTTTGTCAAAGACTGTGAATGCCAGCCGAACGAATTGGTCAAGAAAACTTGATGATGCTCTTTGGGCTTGTAGGACGGCCTACAAGATGCCGATTGGGATGTCTCCATATCGATTGGTGTTTGGGAATGGGATAGTTTATATGAGTCCTCTGAACTATAAAGTACCAGGTCCTATATGAGTTTCTACTCAGAATGCTAATAAAACAGTAAGTAAATAAGATAGGGAGTTTTATGTGGAAAAATCCATGCTCAAGGGGATAAAAGCCACGACCTATACTAGTAGGATTTCAACTCACTATGAGCAACTTTTACATTACAACCTCTGCAATCTAGGAATTAAACTCTTAATCCCTCATTAACTCGTAATACACCTACTACAAGCCACTTTGCAACACACCTATTACAAAGATTTCAACTCATGACTAACTCTAGTCCCGACAAAAATACAAAGAGTTTATGGTTTTATAGAGGGGTTCCTAATCAACGCTTCTAGATAAGAAAATTGGGAATTACAACTAAGAGCAATTACAAAGTTACAACTCAACTAAGGACAAAAAAATACTAGATTTAGGAAATGGTCCGTAGCAGTGTTAAACTTTGTTCTTGATGAACTTGAGAATTGAATGCTCAAATATCAGATGGCTTCAATGCTTGAAGTGAATTCTCAAGTGTTGAAGTGATGTTTCATTGTAATACTCTTGTTAATACACCTTTGATGACATCACTTGAATGATGTAATCACTTGGTTAGTCAAAAGACAAGTGACTGCAGAACTGTGCTGCACTGTGTGCACTATTTCTGTGGTAGTCACTTTCCAACTGTACACAGTTGACTTTCGTACTGTTGTTATGGAAACACAAGGGATCAAGTCCCTCTGTTGGTTGTCTATCTTCTAAAGTTGCATCATTTGACATTAGCAGGAGTTCGTTGATTATCAATGTGTATCAAGTGTGTCAGGATCCCCATTTGGTTCTTTGACAATAAGTTTGTAAGATCATCAAAACATAAAGCTAAGACATTGAAAATCCATAAATTTTCCCCTTTTTGATGATGACAAACTTAGACATTAATAACATATTTTTAGAACAGAAATAACCAGATGAAGCAACAGGAACTTCACAAGTTCCCCCTGAGTTTATGCACTTCCCCCCTTAATTAGATCTCTGTTTCAATTATACTTCCCTTTTTTGGCATCATTAAAAATACACAAGCAGGCAAAAGCATAAAGAAGTCTAGCCTAGCTAACTCATGCCACATATGTGCACACAATATGATAGAAAAGAGAGACAGAGAACATGAGCATTTAGATAGCAAAAGAGGAAAGTTTTTATATATAAAACATATGCCTTTGCCATATAGCAAAGGCAAAGATTGGAATGTTGTCATCAGGAGCAGTACTGGTACATCCCATCCATATCAAAACAAAAAGAAACAAAAATAATTGTCAAGTAATTAAAACAAGAAAGGAAAATCCAGAAATTGGTCACTAAAAAGGGTTGCTTAGGGGGCACTAGGAGTAGAGGGCTTGGAAGCTGCATCAAGAGTTTGGAGAACTAGCTCTATTCGGGCATTCGCCAACTTTTGCTCGGTGATCAGTTTGCTCTTTCAGGTTCTCCACTTGTGCCCTGAGATTGGCATTTTCTTTTGTCAAATGAGCTATCTCCTCATTTGACCCTAGGGCCCCTTTGGCCTGCTGACCTTCCAGGATAGCGTTCCTCACCTTCATTCTTTGAATCACCTAAGTTGAGCTGTTTTGAGCATTGATGAGCTGAGAGATTGTCTATGTACTGCCTACACCCCATTCTTCTCCATGCACTCACATTCCTCCAAAGTTGTTTGAGAGAAGGTCTGCTTATTGGTCCCTACTTTGCACTGTCCCAGTGGCACTTTGAAGAACTTAGACACGTGCGTAAGGAGTAACCCATACGGAAGACCATGATTGCCATCCTTGAAAGTTGCTACCTTCTACACGTGCTCAATCATGATAGTAGGCAGATTCATAACTGAAAATACATCTAGTGCCTCCATTAGATACAAGTCTAATTTTGAAGCCATGGACCTCCTCTCATCACGGGGTAGAAGAACTTTGTTTACTAGCTCGAACAACAACTAATAAACATGCAGAGTCTCTCTTTTGAACCCGTTCCCCCTGCCGGTTTGCTCTTTCCTTTGAAATTGCATTTATGAAGTTTGAACTACACACATCCTTTGCAGAAGACATACCAACAGTAGGGAGTTTAAGAATGTCCCCAAGCAGAGTCACATCAAACACGATATCCACCCCATTAATTAAGGCACAAATATGGTCGGTATACACAGGAAAGAGGTCAACATAGAAGCTTTGAACCTCATCCTCATACACTTTGGGCACATCTAATTGGAACAGATGCCCCCATCGTTGAAACTCAGCAATCTCAATTACGTGTCTCATGCCAGCCGTAGCAGAGATTGCTAGGTCAAAAGTGCGACTCGATAAGACCTTTTAGTGCCTCAAACATTCTGAAGCAGAACTAGTTTCACTTCTCACTCTCTTTGCTTAATCAGGTTCGTTTGCAGGTTCCAACTTTCTCTTGCTAGACTTCACAACACTTGATTTTGCTTTTCCACTAGACTTGGCCAAAACATCCTCATTAGAAATTGATGGTTCACTCACAACATCTTTCAACTTTGAACTGGGGCTTGTAACATCCTCCTCTAAAACATATTGCTTCTTCTTCTGGGACCTTTTCACCTAGGAACTAGGTTCCTCTATTGCTTGCTCATCCACTTCCACCACATGGACACTCTTATCACATATTACTTCACCATTTTTCACCAACCTCTTTTTTTCTTCTTACTGCTCCTTTTGATCTTTTGGAGGACAGACTCATAAGCTTCCTTTGCTTGCAACTTAGTAGTAGGTCTCTTAGTAGAAGATTCAGGACTGATTACTTCCCTTTGCTTGACAATAAATGTATCAAGAGCAATGTCGTCCCGATCTTCCTTATCACTAAACCTCATCTCAGGAACCAGAATTTCTAAGGGCTCAACAACAAAGTGTGGAGAAGGTGCAGGAGCGTAACTAACCTGGGAATGGGAAACTTGACCTGTTTCCTCTGGAGAGGGGTCAGGTCCTTCATAAGAAGGCCTAGTGGTTTTGCTGGTGCTGAGCCTTCAAACAACACCATGGCTCCTTCTTCCACTAACCCCTGTGTCCAATTCCTATAAGACTTGGGAACAACAGAAATTACCTCATGCAATATTCCATCTGCAGATACAACAAAAATGGTCATGACGGTTTCAGCCTCTAGAGGCTCCATGGACACCACAAAATCTGAAGTAACAATGGCGGAAGGATGATCAACCCTAGCCCTGAAATCTCTACAAACTTTGAAACTTTACCATGTTCTCTACTTTTACCTTGGTTGGTGAGAATCTCAGTCGATAGAGACGAAGGATCATAGATTTTAGGGGTTTCTAAGTCCTCGTCATTTGGAGAAAGAAATAGGTCTGAGATAGTCGTATTAGAACTGGAAAGTGAAGGGAAATCTGGGTTGGAGTTTGTCACAGTGGTTAAGGCTGGAATGGTGACAAAGTATTCATTAGGGACGGAGGACTTAAGGGTTTCTCTAGGTTAGTGTTGATTGAAGAAGGGATTTTGAAGTGATTGTCAGCCATTGAAGAGATAGAGTTGAGAATTATCGGAGAAGGTCTGAGGAGAAAAATATGATCTATCAATAGAAGAGAGAGTTTTAATGAGAAAAGGTAAGTATATGGAGAGAGATACAAACCGGTTCTGAAATGGCGGTAGTGCGTGGTAAGTTGCTAAGTTTCATAGGGAGATGGAGAGGATTTGAAATGAAAATACGTGACATCAGAGTCTAAAAAAATGGATGACATGGCAGCTGATATTTGCACCTTTTTAAGATGTGTATTAAAGAATCCACAGGACTACTAACCTTTGGTACAAGAACCAAGTTCTTGACATGCCTTTAAAAATTTCAATCCTCTTTTATCGCCCATGCAATGCATCAAAAACATATATAATCATCATGCGTGTCTACCTGCAATGATATAGAAGTGACATAGACTTGGCCGGAAAACACTTCAGCTAACATTACATGAAGGTGACTTTCATACCCAACTAATGGGAATCAGGTTCTCAATTAAGCTTCAATAGACCCAGCTTCACCCTATTTCTTTCAAAATGCTCCCTAATCAATGCTTTGGTGAAGATATCTGCAATTTGATCTTTCGTACAACAGAACTTCATACAGATAAGCCCTTCTCCACATTGTCTCTCAGGAAGATGTCTTACATCAATGTGCTCGGTTCATTTATGTTGAACTGGATTCTTGGCCATGTTGGGAGCACTGGTGTTATCATATAGAAGAGGCACACAGTCGGTGTATAGACCAAAATCTTCCAATTGTTGTTTGATCCATAGGAGCTGAGCACAGCAAGAGGCTGCAACTACATATTCTGCTTCAGCTGTCGAAAGAGCTACTGAATTTTGCTTCCTTGTGCCCCATGAGATGAGACAAGATCCTAGAAAGTGAGCCATTCCAGAAGTACTTTTCCTGCCTACAAGATAACCAGCATAGTCAGCATCAGCATACTCAACAAGATTAAAATTGTCACCTGAGGGGTAGTATAGGGCCAGGTCCTGTGTTCTGTTAAGATATCTCAAAATTCTTTTGCAACCTTCAGATGAGATTTCTTGGGATTTGAGTGAAACCTTGCACATATCCCTATACTAAAAACAATATCAAGTCTATTGGTAGTGAGGTAGAGAAGAGCCCCAATAATGTCTATATACATGGTTTGATTCACAAAAGAGTCAGATTCATCCTTGTCTAGTCGAGTGGCAGTTGCAATGGGAGTGTCTATTACTTTTGATGCTTCCATATCAAACCTCTTCAAGAGCTCCTTGATGTATTTCTGCTGGCAAATGAATGTACCCTTTTCTGGACTGCTTCACTTGAACACCCAATAAGAAATTCAACTCACCCATCATACTCATCTCAAACTCACTTCCCATGAGTTTTGCAAATTCTTCACACAGTGAATCAGTTGTTGCCCCAAAGATGATATCATCAACATATACCTGAACAATGAGTAGTTTCCTCCCCTGTTTCTTCAGGAACAGGGTGTTGTCAATTTTTCCTCTCGTAAAACCATTTTCTAAGAGGAACTTGGACAACCTTTCATATCAAGCTTGAGGAGCCTGATTTAACCCGTACAATGACTTGTCCAGCTTAAACACATATTCAGGGTGTTCATGGAATTCAAATCGCAGAGGTTGCTTTATATAGACTTCTTCCTTAAGAAATCCAGTCAAAAATGAACTTTTGACATCTATTTGGAACAAAGTGAATTCCATATGTGATGCCAAGGCAATTAGAATTCTAATAGCTTCCATGCGAGCAAGCAGAGCAAATGTCTCATCATAATCAATTCCTTCTTCCTAATTGTACCCTAGAACCACTAGCCTGGACTTGTTCCTTGTACTGTTTCCACGTTCATCAAACTTGTTCCTAAATATCCACCTGGTTTCTATGATGTTCGATCTGAGGGTCTAGGTACCAGGTGCCATTTTTTCTTTCGAATTGATGCAAATCATCTTGCATGGCTGTAATTTAGTCTGCATCCTTTTGGGCTTCCTTGATATTTTTGGGTTTTATTTGGTAAAGAAAAGCTAAGAAGGCAAGTGAATTTCTTGTTTTTGATCTGGTTTGCACTCCGGAATCTAGATGGGTAATTATGTTATCAAGAGGATGAGAAATTTTGTGTTTCCAGTTGGGCATTTGAGGCTCATTTGTAGAGGAGCTGGGTGGATCACACTGGTTCACTTGTATTCTACTCACAGCCACCTATGGAGTACCTTTCACTGCATCAACCACTCTCTCTTCAGCTTCAATGGTTGATATTGTAGTACCTGGTTCCCTTGAGGAAGAAGCTGCATTGTTCCACTTTGCTCCTTCACTTGACTCATCATGTCTGCTTTTCCGTTTGTCATGTCAATTACTTCTCCTAGAACTAGCAGAGGCTCTCCATCTTGATCATCCTTGCTAATTTTCTCACAGGAGGAATAGGACTCATAAAAGATTACGTGAACACTTTCCTCAACACACTGAGTCCGCTTATTGTATATCTTGTAAGCTTTGTTTTGAGAGGAGTACCCCAAGAAGATTCCTTCATCACTTTTGGCATCAAATTTTCCAAGCCGATCCTTTCCATTATTGAGAACATAACACTTGCACCCAAATGTTCTTAGGTGAGGCAGCTTGGGTTTTCTTCCATTCAATAACTCATATGGGGTTTTGTGCAGGAGTGATCTGATCATGCACCATCACCAAGTAGCATGCAGTGTTGACTGCTTCAGCCCACAAGTTCTTTGCAATCCCACTGTCGATCATCATTGTTCTTGCCATTTCCTCAAGATTTCTATTCTTCCTTTCTATAACTCCATTTTGCTGGGGAGTTCTTGGGGCTGAGAAGTTATGGGTAATGACATTGTCATTACAGAACTCATCAAATTGGCATTGTCAAATTCTGTTCCATAATCTGATCTAATACATGCTACTGTAGACTCCATCTTCACTTGGATTTTCTTCACAAAGTTCATGAATACCTCAAAGGTTTCATCTTTTGTTCTCAGAAATAAAGTCCAAGTGAACCTGGAGTAGTCATCTACTTTACAAAGATGTACCTTTTTCCTCCCCTGCTTTGCACTCACATAGGGCCGCACAGATCCATATGAAGAAGATCAAGTGGCTTTGAGGTGCTAACATCTTTCTTAGACTTGAATTAGGACTTCACGTCTTTCCATCTAGCATAGGCATCAAAGACATTCTGTTCTTCGAACTTTGACATGGGCAGACCACAGACCAGGTCCTTCTGAATTAGTTTGTTCAAAAGAGAGAAACTTGCGTGCCCTAGTCTTCTGTGCCACAGTTCAGCATCATTATCAATAGCTTTCAAGTAACACTTTGTAGAGACTCGAAATCAGCAACACAGATGTTTTTGTATCATTTTGCAAGAAGTACCACTTCACCAGTTACCAGATTTGTAACTATGCATATCTTGGCAAGAACTCCACCTTGTTTCCTTTATCACAAATCTGATAAACACTTAGGAGACTGTACTTGAGACCATTGACATAGTACACATTCTCAATTGAGTGAGTGAGTGACTTTCCAACTTTTCCAACACCAAGAATGTACCCCTTTTTCCATTGCCAAAGGATACACTCCCTTCTTGCAGGGCTTTTAATGAAAGAAAGTCCAAGGTGTTCCCAGTCATGTGCTTTGGACATCCACTATCCATGAACCATTGTTGACTACTTACTTTCACTATTCCTTGCATAAGGAAATCAAGAGTTAGTTTTAGGAACCCAAAGAAAGAGGATGAATAAGATGTTGTTTTAGCAAACACTTTGTTTTTCTAAATAGACTAAACCCTGGCTTGGAAATTTTCCTTGATATGCCCATTGTTCCTACAGTGGGTACACAACCAGTTATTTGCTACAGTAACATACTTATTATGGGGTTTGTTAGAAGTTCTCTCCCTTTGAAACCCTATTCCTTGCCTGTTTCCACCATTATTGACATACATGGTAGTAATAGCTTCAAAGGACTAAGTCCACTTAAAGGACTTTTCAAGATCATTTTTTACTCTTTCCAGTTCAGTTTGGAGATGTTTATTTTTCTCAAGTTCAACACACAAGCTAGTTTTCACAGCTTTCAACTCGTTTTCAAGCTTGATGTGTGACTCACTAGCTGCCTCTTTTCTTTTCTTAGAATTTCCAGGCCTAGACTCAGTTCCTAGTCCCTCTATAGTTTCCCTTAGGTCTGCAATCACAATTAAGAGGTCATCTCTTTCCTCCTCTATTTCAATCATTCTTTTCACTAGCACATTCTTATCTTTACTTAAATTCTCAATGGTTTCCTTTAAATCGACTGCTACAACAACCAAATCATCTCTTTCGTGTTCTATACAAGAATTTTTTTAGTTAAAACCATTTTTTCATCTTCCAACTTCCTTCAAATCAACTACACACACTACCAAATCATTGCTTGTTTGTTCAGCTTCTCCAAGTTCTAAGGTCAAGGCATCTTTATACTCCACAAGACTATGATAGGCATCAATTAATACACTAGCTAATGACATGCGTTTCTTAGGGGAGTGGGATTTCAGATTTCTCTAAACATCCCTAAAGTTTACCTCACTGTTGTCATCATCTGATTGAGCTATCTAAGCAAATATTGAATCATATTCATTTTCTTCACTTTCAACTGCCATCATGGAACCATCACCCACATTAGTTTCTTCTTCAGATTCACTAGAGGAGGCACCCCATGCTACAAGAGCCTGTTTCACCACATTGTCAGTAGATCTCTTCCTTTTGAAGTTCTTGTCAGGAACTGAGTTCCTCTTTGCTGCTTTATCAGGGTTGTATTTGGAGTGTTCTTGCTTCGTGAGAGGATAATCTTTGATGAAGTGCCATGGCTTTCCACATTTGTGCCACAGGTCATAGTTCTTTGGTCTGTTGGAGGTACCTTTTGTTAGTATTCCTCTATTTCTTCTTACCATCTTTTTAAACCTTTTGGTCAAGTAAGACATGTCACTGTCCTCCTCACTTGAGTCATTGCTTTCATTATTGAGTACCAGGTTGTTTTCCTTATTTGGTTCTCTTATTTGACTGTCTATATTCCTTTTCATCACGTAGGTTTTCATATTTCCAACTAGCTCGTATATGGTTAGCTCCTGCAGGTCCTTTGCTTCAGTAATGGCATTCACTTTATTCTCCCACGAACTAGAGAGAACACTGAGAATTTTTCTCACAAGCTTGTTCCTAGGAATAATTTCACCAAGAGAGTGTAGATCATTTATGATGGAGGTGAATCTTGTGTGGATGTCTTGAATAGATTCATCGTCTTTCATCCTGAAGAGCTTATATACAGTGGGGAGCATATTAATCTTAGATTGCTTTACTTGAGTGGTTCCCTCATGTGTGGTCTGCAAATCTTCACATAATTCCTTGGCAGATTGACAAGCTGAGATCCTATTATATTCATCAGTTCCTATACCATATACCAAAATTTTCTTGGCACGAAAATTTTTCTCCACAACTTTACTATCTGCATCGTTGTATTCCCTTCAGGTCTTTAGCACTGTCTTCAGAGGATCTTTGACCTTCTTTGTTGGGACATAAGGACCATTAGATATAACGTCCCACAACTCAGAATCTTCTACCATGATAAAGTCATGCATTCTTGTCTTCCACTATCTATAGTATTGCCCATTGAACCTGGGTGGTCTATACATAGACTGACGTTCTTCAAAATTTGGTGGAGCAGCTATAAGTATTCTTCCTAGGTGTTAGTCTGATAGGAAGATCCCGCTCTGATACCAATTGATAGTTTATATGAGTCCACCAAACTGTAGAGTACCAAGTCCTCTATGAGTTTCTACTAAGAATGTCGATGAAATAGTAAGTAAATAAGACAGGGAGTTTTATGTGGAAAAATCCCTACTCAAGAAGATAAAAGACCACGACCTACATTGGTAGGATTTCAACTTCACTATGAGAAACTTCTAGATTACAACCTCTGGAATCTAGGAATTAAAATCTTAATTTTTTGCTAACTCGCAATACACCTATTACAAGCCACTTTGCAACACACCTATTACAAAGACTTAAACTCATGACTAATACTAGTCACGACACAAACACAAAGGGTTTATGGTTTTACAGAAGGGTTCATATGCAATGTTTCTAGCTAAGCAAATTATGAATTACAATGAAGAACAATTACAAAGTTACAACTCAGCTAAGGACAACAAAATACTAGATTCAGGAACTAGTTTTTAGGAGTGTTAAACTTTGTTCTTGATGCACTTGAGAACTGAATGCTCGAATATCATATAGCCTTAGTGCTTGAAGTGAATTCTCAAGTGTTCAAGTGATGTTTTTTTGTAATACTCTTGTCAATACACCTTTGATTACATCACTTGAATGATGTAAGCACTTCGTTGGTCAAAAGACAAGTGACTGCAGAACTGTGCTGTACTCTGTGCTCTGTTTCTATGGCAGTCACTTTCCAGCTTTACATAGTTAACTTTCGTACTGTTATCAGGGAAACACAAGGGATCATGTCCCTCTGTTGGTTCTCTATCTTCTAAAGTTGTAGCAGTTCACATTGGCTAGAGTTTGTTGATTATCAATGTGTGCCAAGTGTGTCAGGTTCCCCATCCGGTTCTTTGACAATAAGTTTGTTAGATAATCAAAATATAAAGCTAAGACATTGAAAACCCTTTAGAAGGCGTGTCATCTTCCGGTAGAATTTGAGCATAAGGCCATGTGGGCGTTGAAAAGGTTGAACCTTAAGTGGGATGTCGTTGCAAAACTAAGAGTGGAACATTTGAATGAGCTTGATGAATTTTAGTATCATGCCTACACAAGTTTGTCCCTTTACAAGGAGAAGATGAAGTACCTCTATGCCAAGTATATCCACAAAAAGAAGTTCAAAGAAGGTGATTTGGTGCTATTGTTCAATTCCCAATTAAGGATGTTTCCGGGCAAGTTAAAATCAAAATATAACCCCCTTTGGTGCTTTAGATTTGAAAAATAAGAATGATGAGGTTTTTCGAGTCAATGGTCACCGGGTTAAACATTATCTTGGCAAGGTTGATGATGGCCACATTGTGACGATTCTTCAATTTAAGTGATTGGTAATATGCATTATGCTGCGACATTAAATCAAGCGCTTCTTAGAAGGCAACCCATGTCTTTTTCTTTTTTATCTTTTTCTTCTTTAGATTAGATTGGCTTTGTTTTATGCTAACTAGTTTTGAAGTGTATGCAGGAGTGGGTGAGCATGGCAGGGATAGTGCATGAAAAATTCAGCTAAGTGTCAAAATGCACGGTCTCTGAAGTTGGCCTTTCAAAATTGCTTAAGGAATTGCAGCCGCACAAATTTTTGTGCAATCCACACTAATGTTATGGCCACATTCATTTTTGTGCAGTACGCAACGTGAATTCTCAAGGGCAGGTAAGGAGTGCGGACCACATCAAAATTATGCGGCCGCACTCAGGTAAATATCTGGGTCCCACGGGTCTAAGTGTAAATAGGGTCTCTCTCTTCTTTTTACACTTTTCGATCTTCTGAGCCCTGTAGACTAAGCTTGCATAGTAAAATTTCCCCATTGCTCTCAAATTGTTCCCTTAATTTATCAACTGCGTCTTCATTACTGGTATATTAATTTCTTCATTAGATTCTTCATCTTTTGTTTTGATTTGTTCTTTGATTTTGGATTAGTTCCATGTCTAAAAATGTCAATGCTTAGTTGTTATTGCTTAGAATCATGTGGGTAGCATATTAAGTGTTAATTGGGTGTGGATAAGTTGCTATCCATGCTTATTTGTGCAAACCATGCCTAAATTATGTAAAGATCACATGAACCTTAGTTACAGTGCCCGTGAATTTTGAATTATGTGGCCGCACTCACTTTTGTATGGTCCACATCAATCTAAGTTAGGGAAATGGTAAGCTTGACTTGTGCGGCCACACTTATTTTTGTGCAGTCCGCAGTAATAAAACATAAGAGACCCCAGTAGTTTGAACCTGCAGTTCTGCGGCCGCACTCATTTTTGTGCTGTCTACAATGGTTAGTCTGCGGTAGCACTCATTTTGTGCGGTCCACAATGGGCAGTCTGCGGCCGCACTCACTTTTGTGCGGTCTGCACTGCCCTTTGAGAATTGTTTTTCTGCAACTTCCTATCATGTTATGCATGCATTATGAGTTTCAATTGTAACTGATTTCTTGTTCTTATGTTTTTGACACAATGGTTTTTTCACGAGGCAAATGAGATATGTCAAAAGGGAGGGTAGAACCCTCCCGAGGCCGGGGTCGAGGTCTTTGTCTAGCAATCCAAAAGGTTATAAGCAAGAAAGCAACAACAAATAGAGCCCCTGATACCTCAAAGACCAGTGAGTACGTTCCATCTGGGGAAGCTTTTGAGGGTAATTCCGTGAAACCACAGCCGGAAGCCCAATCACAATAAAGACAACCATTCCCTGGTATATTCCACTTGGTGGATGATTCCTTATCAGCTGATAGTTCTTTGGAAGGTTTGGAAGAGGGAAGCCAAGACTCTAAGCCCTCTTTCTCACATGCCCCCTACTCCAATAAACATAGATGATTATGACGAGGTTCTAGGTAACAGGAGAGGGGGGTTATACTACAATGAAGGGTTGGAAAGATCAAGGAGGTCACAGATATGGGAGGACAGATTTGTCAGTGCCAATGCCATCGCGAAGTTTAGGGAATGGTGGCCACAGAGGTCGCTCACTCTTGAGCGATAGTTCTTAATTATAGACATGCACAAGCACAACCCCAATGTCCTTAGGCAATTGCAAGAGCAAAAAGGTATGAAATGGTTTACCAAAAAAGTCCTAGATGCAAATGAGTACCTGGTCAAGGAGTTCTACGCAAATCTTGCTCACATTAAATAGGGAACAAAGTTGAAAAAAGTACGAAATCTGAAAATACAATTTAACGCCTGTGAACTGAACACATATATGTGGTTTGAAGAGTTGGAGGTAGTGCAATATTCGGAGAAGCTAGCCATGGGTGATGCAACTCGTCTGTGGTTGGCTGAGATTTTGGCAATCCCAGGGTCTACACCTCCGTGGCTTCTAACAGGGTTTACAATTGTCCGGGCCACCCTTAACTTTGAAGAAAAAGGGTGGCAAATGTTTGTAGCGGCATTGACCTATGCCTTAATGAAAACATGCTCCCACTTCCCTCATGCATTATTGGTGGACTCGATTATGGGTGGGTATTCGATAAATGTTGGTGCCATCATGTCCACCAACATCACTCTAGATGTCTAGAAGGGTGAAAGATCCTATCCATACCCAAACTTCCTCACTGAATATTTCAAGGCTCAAGGGGTGGATTCGAAATTATGGTACAAATAAGAAGGCCAAGAAGCCTTTCTCCTGGTACAACCTTCAGGGAGCTAAAAACCCTAAATACAAGGGATAAGCTACTACCTCCACTAGCGTGTCTGAAGAGCCAATGAGTGGTTACTGATTTAGCTGTTGAGCCTTCCACAACAGCTGGTACTTCTACCATGACAACAAGCATGCCACCATCTTCATCTGCCAGACCACCTGTTTCTGCTAGACTATCAGTACCATATCCAGTGCCAGCTTCCTCTACCTATCCTCAAACTATCTTGCGAGTCTCCCATACATTGGTGAGTCACAACAAGTAGATGCAGGCAACTACTACAAAGCTGACTGATATATCTAGTGTTGTTGCAGCACAATCCTCCGCCCCAACAGCTCTAGTAGAGCCTCGAGTACCTCTGTCAGTGGAGGAAGCATTGAAGAATATTATGTCTGACCAGAAGACTATCATGGATAAAGTGGAGGAACAAGGGAAAACTATGGAGGATTTGGGCGAACAGGTCAAGAAGATGTGGAGATCTCAGGCATCAAAGAAGTCGATGGATAAGCTGAGAAAAGAGATTGAGAATATTACATCCGCCAGTGATCTGCCACTAGAACTGATTATGGAGATAGCACCCCCAGCATCACATGTACCACCAGCAGCATAGACATCACAAGAGACAGCAGCCGGTCAGTCTGAGGAGCTGGTTGCCACTTCTCACACTCTTGAGGAGATTATCGAGATGCTTAACAACCTAGTTGTCCCTCTATCGGGTGATGATGAGATACAACTTGAGGCTGAGGTTACTGATGATCCTATGCAGACTGAGACCACATAGGGATTTCTCTTAACTCTTTACCCTTTCCATGTTCTCATTTTTTTAAGCATTGGGGATAATGCTTATTTTCGTTTGGAGGGGTGATCTATTTTGATTATTTGACATTTGGGTAGTAATAACTCTAATACTATTTTTTTTCATCTTTATTTTCCTTTGGTATGTATATATTCTTTCCATTTGATGTAAATATTCATTTCCCTTATGTATATATTCTTCTCCTTTATGTATACATTCATTTGACTTCGAATTGTCTGTTCATATATCTCGCTTTCTATAGTTTATTTCATAGCTTTTTTAGTTTGCTTTTCCTTGGTAGTATAACTTCTTATTTATTTTAGTAGCTTCTTTTATGTTTTGAGTAAACAATAAGCCTTGGATTTTCTTAATTCCACGGTTCTTTCCAAAGGTAGATTGTGTGTGATCTAGGTGGCTCTTCCCAATGACGGATGGCGTGACAACCTTTTTAAGGGATTGAGTCTGTTTTCTTTCATCTTTTGATAAATATAGTAGTAATGAATAAAAAAGGGTCTCAAGAATGCTTCACTTGGTACCAACACTGTCACGCCCCAAACTCGAGGGACATGACCGGCGCCCGATGGGGAAGCCTCAACCAGGCAGACCTGGGTGCCTTTCGTACCCCACATGTTACCCCATGTTTTTCTTACTCAATAATCTCAAGAACTAGTCATATAATTAATTTAAAAAACCTTTTGCGAAATATATATACATACGTGACAGTTAGTGAAGTTATTAATTCGTTGCCCAACAAAAGAAATATGGATATACATAAGCTTCTAACCCACATCAACTGTCTACGGAGCCTCTAAAAGTACAACAGGATAATCAGTATTTGCCGGTAACAAGGCTCCGGCTATACCTTACACAACAGCAAAATAAAACTATGGAAACAAGCGGCCCGAGCCACGTAGGGCCCCAAGAGGAATGGGGCTCACCAAAACAACTGACGGAAGACGAAGAGGGAGCTACAATCGGTGGGCTGGAGTACCTGCTGCAGGTCTATCAACAATCATAACACGAATGTAGTGCCCCCGGCAAAAGGGACGTCAGTACACTTGAATTGTACTGGTATGTATAACAAACTTTGTTCCAAGTAAACTCAAGCCATAGATAAGTAAGTAATAGTAACAGAAACAACAATCAATTCCATAAAGAAAGAACAATCAAGCCAAACAAGTTTTACAAACTCTCCNTCACTTTCCACCCTTATTACCTTGGCTACCCTTATTACCTCGGTCACCCTTATCACTACAACCCGTACCTTATTACTTCGTGTTGCAGCGCACAACCCGATCCCACCGTACATTTTCAATTCACAAACAATCACAACAACAACAATGAACAATTCACAAAGATCACAACAACACTTCTTATGGAGTAGCAACAATAATTTACAAGTGTTTCCATAACCATCAATACTATTTTCGTCATATTCCACAATTTACAAGTGTTTCACGTTACAACAATACTTGCCCACGATAAGCCATAGATGTTAATATCAATATTATTCCAGTTGCATCACTTACAATTTCATACGTTATTTGTTTCTCATCTAATACCATATTTCATAATCACAACCATGCGAATCACACGAATTTCACAATTTACTCACGTGGATGTCACATACCAAACATTTGAACACCAACAAGGCGATTTTACAAAGTCAAGGTTAGCCATACATACCTGGAGCCGAATTCCCTTTTTAATTTCTACTTCCAACTTCACCAAAAGCCTAGCAACGTCAATCTAGTGCACAAATTAATACATATTTCTTAGAATCAAAGTTCACAATCACTACCTGAACACATTTAGGTTATCAACACTTCTTTACACAATTCTTTACTCCTTCCCAACTACTCTTAATAGATTTTAGGTTTTAATAAACATGCATGAGTGTTTCAACCCCTATTATCAAGAACTAATGCATGAGACTTTCCCTCTCTCAATAAATCTGAAAGTCAATGAAAATGGGGTTGGGATTTTACCTATAGAAATGGAGATGAAGACACTTGCTTTAAAATTTCTCGGACCAGATAATTTGAGGAACAAATATTGATGAAAATGAACTTTTTCTCAAGAACCCCTCCCCCCTCTCTCTTGTCTTTGCTTAGAAAAATGGTTAAAATGAGGGGTTAGGGTGCTTTATTAGAAAGGGGGTCGGGTTTTAAATTTTGTAAAATAGAAGCCCGAGCAAGATCTGCGGTCGCACTATGCGATCGCCGAATTGGAATGCGGTCTGCATATTGATTATGCGGTCGCATAATGGACCGCATTTATAACATCAAATTAGACTTACTCTCTGATTAACTATGCGGCAGGAATGCGGTCCTCATATTGATTATGCGGTCGCATAATGGAAAGCATTTTCAACTTCAATTTTGATAATTCTTTTGCTTCACTCTGCGACAGGAATGCGGTCCGCATAGCTAATCTGCGACCACATTCTGGACCGCATAAATGACAATTTTCTGGAAAATTGATTCTTTTGATTTTTTTTATTAAAGGCTTAGATCACTTTCTACACATTCCTAACACATATTCGGAGTCGACACCATGAGTTACTAAGTTTTGATACCAAAAATTATTTACGGGGCCTTACATTCTCCCCCACTTAAAATCATTCGTCCTCGAATGAGGATTTTGAAAATCAGTTGGTTTTGAAAGACATGATATGAAGACTCTCGAAATTTTCACTAACTCCCATATTCTAGAAAACTTTTGCTAGAGTGTCCTTTGTAATATGGACATATCCACCTATCAGAGAGCCCCCGAAACATATTTCCAAGCACCATTACACAATTACAACTATCTCTACAGCTTGTACACAATTCATTACCTCAACAATTGCACATATTCTATCACTTGCTACATTTTGCACATAAACTAGTCACTTCAATGAGTCCCGCATAATTTAATCGCTTCAACATACTACATGCATATAAATAAACCATTATCAATCTATACCACCATTAGTTGTTTACTTAACACATGAGTCTTTATAAACTCCCATTTACCAAAGGGAGGTTCACATGATTTGAGACAATCACAACACACATAATCGGTGCACAACTTGGGGAATTTCAAGAGTAAAACATTTAGGAAAGAACCAATTTGAACACAGTATTAGTTTTGTTTTAGAAATAAGAGTTCGCACAATTTCTACTAGACTTGCTCAAATAGATGGAGGTATTTTTCCTTCATTTCTTTTTCTGCTTCCCACGTGGCTTCCTCAACTTGTTGACTTCGCCATAACACTTTAACAGTGTCAACTTCCTTATTTCTCAACTTACTGACTTGCCTATCAAGAATGGCAACTGGAACTTCTTCATACGACAAGTCTTCATTAACCTCGATAGTCTCGACTGGCACGATGGTGGATGGATCTCCAACCACTTTCTTCAACATGGACACATGGAACACCGGGTGTACTAATGACATTTCAGGAGGCAATTCCAGCCTATAAGCCACCTGCCCTACCCGTTGAGCGATCCGATACGGTTCGAGATACCTAGGACTCAACTTCCCTTTCTTCCCGAATCGCATGACTCCCTTCATAGGAGATACCCTCAAGAACACCCAATCATCAACTTGAAATTCCAAATCTCTTCGGCGAACGTCCGCATAGGATTTATGGCGACTCTGAGCAGTTTTCATCCTTTCCTACATGACTTTAACTTTCTCCATAGATTGGTACACAAGATCTGGCCCTAGCAATTCTGCTTCACCCACTTCAAACCACCCAATCGGATACCTACTCCTTCTTCTGTATAATGCCTCAAACAGGGCCATCTGAATGCTAGCATGAAAGTTGTTATTGTAAGAAAATTCTATAAGTGGTAAGTAGTCATCCCAACTACCTTTGAAATCCAAGACACAAGCCCGCAACATATCTTCAAGCGTCTGAATAGTCCGCTCGGCCTGACCGTCGGTCTGCGGATGGAAAGCTGTGCTGAGATTCACCTGAGTACCCAAACCTTGCTGAAATTTCTTCCAAAAATTAGCTGTGAACTGGGCCCCTCGATCCGAGATAATAGATAGTGGAGTGCCATGAAGCCTTACTATCTCCCTGATATACAACTTAGCATATTGTTCTGCAGTATCGGTGGACTTGATTGGCAAGAAGTGAGCTGATTTGGTGAGTCGATCCACTATTACCCAAATTGAGTTGAACTTGCGCTGAGTGCGAGGTAACCCTGCCACGAAATCCATGTTGATCATCTCCCATTTCCACATTGGTATTTCCATAAGCCCAGTTAACCCACCAGGTCGCTGATGCTCAGCCTTCACCTGCTGACAATTTGGACATTTAGATACAAAGTTCGCCATACCCTTTTTCATGCCGTTCCACCAATAAATCTCCTTGTGACCATGATACATTTTTGTAGAACCTGGGTGTACGGAATACCTGGAATTATGAGCCTCCGCCATCACCCTCTCCTGAAGCTTATCCACATCCGGGACACATAGCCTACCTTGACACCGCAATACACCATCCTCGCCGCCGAGTGAAAATGCCAAAGTCTTGTTATTCAAAACTGCTTCCTTCATCTGAGCCAATGCTGGATCCATAAACTGCTTTTCCTTGACCTCCGCTACGAGAGACGACTCTGCTCCATTATGCACCACAACATTCCCCTCGTCTGATGTCGAAAAGCAAACTCCTAAACTGGCCAATTGCTAAGCCTCCCGAGCCAAGGGCTTGTGATCCACTCCTAAATGATCCAAACTACCCATAGATTTCCGACTGAGAGCGTCGGCCACCACATTTGCCTTCCCTGGATGGTACAAAATGTTCATATAATAATCCTTGAGCAATTCTAACCACCGTCGCTGCCTTAAATTCAGTTCCTTCTGCTTTAGCAAATACTGGAAACTCTTGTGGTTTGAGAACACATCCACATGGACCCCATAAAGATAATGTTGTTATATTTTCAAAGCAAACTCAACTTCCGCAAGCTCCAAATCATGCGTCGGATAATTCTTCTCGTGATTCTTGAGCTGCCTCGAAGAATACGCTATAAACTTCCCATGTTGCATCAACACACATCCCAAACCAACCCTGGAGGCATCGCAATAAACCACAAATCCTTCCGTGCCTTCTGGCAAGGCCAATATTGGCGCTGAGGTCAACCTTGACTTCAGTTCCTAAAAGCTTTTCTCACAAGCGCGGACCATTGGAACTTAGTTTCTTTTTGCATCAATTTAGTCAATGGGGAGGCGAGGGTCGAGAATCCCTCCACAAACCTCCGATAATACCCTGCTAAACCCAAGAAGCTACGAATCTCCGTCGGGGTCGTAGGTCTAGGCCAATCCTTCACTGCTGCAATCTTCTGGGGGTCTACCTGAATCCCTTCACTGGAAGCAACATGACCCAAAAAGGTAATAGACTTCAACCAAAACTCACATTTCAAAAATTTAGCATACAATTGGTGCTGACGAAGAGTCTGCAACACTGCTCTGAGGTGAATGGCATGATCCTCCCTGCTTCGCGAATAAATGAGGATGTCGTCAATGAAAACAATCACAAAGGAATCTAGAAACGGATTGAAAACCAGATTCATAAGGTCCATGAAAGCTGCCGGGTTGTTGGTTAGCCCAAAAGACATGACCAAAAATTCAAAGTGACCATAGCGGGTTCTGAAGGCGGTCTTAGGAATGTCCAGCTCTCTGATCTTCAATTGGTGATACCCGGACCACAGATCAATTTTGGAGAAGAACTTTGCACCTTGCAATTGGTCGACCAAATCATCTATCTGAGGCAAAGGATATTTATTCTTGATGGTGACTTTGTTAAGCTGCCGATAATCAATGCACATCCGAAGTGACCCATCCTTCTTTCTGACAAAAAGAACCGGAGAACCCCACGGTGACACACTCAGTCGTATGAACCCCTTCTCTAATAAATCCTTCAGCTGCTCCTTTAACTCCCTTAACTCTGCTGGTGCCATTCTGTATGGTGGAATGGATATTGGCTGAGTATCTGGCAATACATCAATCCCAAAATCAATCTCCCTATCTAGCGGAATCCCTGGAAGCTCATCCGGAAACACTTCAAGAAACTCATTCACCACTGGCACAGACTCGGGGACAGACACTTCTGAAGTGGTGTCTGCCACCCGGACCAAATGATAGATGCACCCCTTCTTAATCATCTTCGAAGCCTTAAGGTAAGAAATAAACCTACCCTTTGGCACCACATCATTTCCTTTCCATTCAATAACCAGCTCGTTAGGGAACTCGAGTCTCATGACTCTCGTCCGGAAGTCAAGTTTGGCAAAGCACGAATAAAGCCAGTTCATCCCTATGATATCATCAAAATCTACCATTCCAAGCTCAATAAGATCGGCCGTGGTAACACGACCACATACCATGACAACACAATTCCTATAAACTCGTGAGGCTGTAATAGAATCACCAACAGGAGTCGATACAGAGAACGGCTCATGAAGTTGTTCGGGTTTTGTCCCAAAACTTGAAGCAATGAATGGGGTGACATAAGACAAAGAGGACCCCGGATCAATAAGATCATAACAATCAATGGCCTGAATAGACAAGATACCTGTAACAACATCTGGAGAAGCCTCAGCACTCTGGGGACCACTCAAAGCACAAAACCGGCTAGGTCCACCCCTACCACGAGCTCCACCCCTAGCTGCAACGTGCCCTGCTGGAGCTGGAGGACACACTGATGATGTAGCAACAAAAGAATCGGATGATTGGGCAGATCCCCTACCCATACCCTGACTGGGCGCACGGCAGTCCCACTGGATGTGACCTCTCATCCCGCACATATAACATACCGGGATATCCAAATAGCAAGTCTCTGTATGGAATCTCCCATATTTAGGGCATGTAGTTCCCCCCTGTTGTTGAGACCTCACTCCTGGATGACCTGACTGACGGGACCTCCTACTGTCTGAAACTGGTCTGGAACGACTGCTCTACTGATAACTATGCACAGATGGTGGTGCACTCGCCGAGGACTGAGCATATGACTGGGATGGTCCTGATGACCCTCTCCCCGGAATTGGTCTCCCTGAGTGACCCATGGACCGGGCCCTGCTGCTACTCTCCCTTTCTGCCTGAATCTTCAACTTCCTAGCCTCTGTGGCCTGAGAGAATCCTATAATGTTTCCATAATTCATATCTGAGTGCAAGTCCGCTGTAGCAGCCACATTCACCACCAAAGGACTAAGGCCCTGGACAAATCGCCGAACTCGAGCATCCATGGTAGACACTAACTGAGGTGCATACTTGGACAATCTCACAAACTCCATGTGGTACTCCCAAACACTCATACTGCCCTGTTTGAGGACCTCAAATTCAGTGGCACGAGTTGCGATTGTCTCGGCAGGCAAGAAGTGGTCCATAAAGGCATCTAAAAACTTATCCCATCTAGCCGGAGGTCTTGCCTCCTCACGGGAATCCTCCCACATCTCAAACCACGAACGCGATGCTCCCCTCAACCTGTATGAAGCCAACTCAACCCCCTCTACCTCTATAGCCTTCATCACTCAAAGGGTCTTATACATCTCATCAAGGAAATCCTGCGGATCGGCCTCTATGTCTGTGCCTTAGAATTATGGAGGGGCCAATCGCAGAAACTGGTGGACTCTGGAGCTGGCAAAATCTCCCTGTCCGCTGGAGGACGCAGGGGCATCATGAGATCTCTGGGCCTGGGCGGCCAATAACTGGGTCAACATACGGATGGCTCCTCTATGGTCCCCATCAGAAACCCCGGGACCGGAAGGTAGAACTGTATCAGAATCAGGAATATTGGCTGGATGGATGGTGGCACCCTCTGCCGCAGCCGGAATAGGAATGCTTGGATCTGGAATAGATGGGCCGGGCAGATTCAAGGCCGGTGAGTCACTCTCACCCACGGCATCAGGGACATGATTCACAATCACACTTGGGGTGGCGTCGGCCCCAAGGCCGAGTCTAGCTTTCTTCTTAGGTGCAATTTCTGAAAATTTCGGAACAAGGCACGAGGTAGACATAACTACTTCCACTTTTCACTTCACCGTACGATATAGAATAACAAAGAAGTAGGTAAATTCCTAAATGTCCATGCAGCCCCCTACTTATAGATATGGTCGACAACACACCGATAAGAAGGGCTCTACTAGACACGACTCCGAGACATCCTAGGACACTTTAAAACCTTAGGATCTGATACCAAGTTTGTCACGCCCCAAATTCGAGGGACATGACCGGCGCCCGACCGGGAAGCCCCAACCAGGCGGACCTGGGTGCCTTTCCTACCCCACGTGTTACCCCATGTTTTCCATACTCAATAATCTCAAGAACTAGTCATATAATTAATTTAAAACACCTTTTGCGAAATATACATACATACGTGACAGTTAGTGAAGTTATTAATTCGTTACCCAATAAAAGAAACATGGATATACATAAGCTTCTAACCCATATCCACTGTCTACGGAGCCTCTAAAAGTACAATAGGATAATCAGTATTTGCCGGTAACAAGGCTCCGGCTATACCTTACACAACAGCAAAATAAAACTACGGAAACAAGCGGCCTGAGCCATGTAGGGCCCCGAGAGGAATGGGGCTCACCAAAACAACTGACGGAAGACGAAGAGGGAGCTATGATCGGTGGGCTGGAGTACCTGCTGCAGATCCACCTACAATCATAACACGAATAAAGCACCCCCGGCAAAAGGGACGTCAGCACACTTGAATTGTACTGGTATGTATAACAAACTTTGCGCCAAGTAAACTCAAGCCATAGACAAGTAAGTAATAGTAAGAGAAACAACAATCAATTCCATAAAGAAAGAACAATCAAGCCAAACAAGTTTTACAAACTCTCGCGTTTCCTTTTTACAAACTCTCCCGTTTCCCTTCCACATCTCCACATTAATAGATTTCACATTTTTGCTCATATTTTCATTTCAACAGTGATTTCGATCACTTTCCACCCTTATTACCTCGGCCACCCTTATCACCACAACCCGCACCTTATTACTTCGTGTTGCGGCGCGCAACCCGATCCCACCGTACATTTTCAATTCACAAACAATCACAACAACAACAATGAACAATTCACAAAGATCACAACAACACTTCTTAAGGAGTAGCAACAATAATTTACAAGTGTTTCCATAACCATCAATACTATTTCCGTCATATTCCACAATTCACAAGTGTTTCACGTTAAAACAATACTTGCCCACGATAAGCCATAGATTTTAATATCACAATTATTTCAGTTGCATCACTTACAATTTCCTTACGTCATTTGTTTTTCATCTAATACCACATATCATAATCACAACCATGCAAATCACACGAATTTCACAATTTACCCAAGTGAATGTCACATACCAAACATTTGAACACCAACAAGGCGATTTTACAAGGTCAAGGTTAGCCATACATACCTGGAGCCGAATTCCCTTTTAATTTCTACTTCCAACTTCACCAAAAGCCTAGCAACGTCAATCTAGTGCACAAATTAATACATATTTCTTAGAATCAAAGTTCACAATCACTACCCGAACACATTTAGGTTATCAACCCTTCTTTACAAAATTCTTTACTCCTTCCCAACTACTCTTACTAGATTTTAGGTTTTAATAAACATGCATGAGTGTTTCAACCCCTATTATCAAGAACTAATGCATGAGACTTTCCCCCTCTCAATAAATCTGAAAGTCAATGAAAATGGGGTAGGGATTTTACCTGTAGACATAGAGATGAAGACACTTGCTTTAAAATTTCTCGGACCAGATAATTTGAGGAACAAATTTTGAAGAAAATGAACTTTCTCTCAAGAACCCCTCCCCCCTCTCTCTTATTTTTGCTCAGAAAAATGGTTAAAATGAGGGGTTAGGGTGCTTTATTAGAAAGGGGGTCGGGCTTTAAATTTTATAAAATAGAAGCCCGAGCAAGATCTGCGGTCGCACTATGCGATCGCCGAATTGGAATGCGGTCCGCATATTGGACCGCAGAACTGACCCCAATCACTGAACATCTCTGCCTGGGTATGCGGTAGAAATGCGGTCTACATACTGATTATGCGGTCGCATAATGGACCACATTTATAATATCAACTTAGACTAACTCTCTGATTAACTATGCGGCAGGAATGCGGTCCGCATATTGATTATGCGGTCGCATATTGGACCACATTTTCAACTTCAATTTTGACAATTCTTCTGCTTCACTCTGCGGAAGGAATACGGTCCGCATAGCTGATCTGCGACCGCATTCTGGACCGCATAAATGACAATTTTCTGGAAAATTGATTCTTTTAATTTTTTTTTATTTTTTTTAAAGGCTTAGATCACTTTCTACACTTTCCTAATACATATTCGGAGTCGACACCACGAGTTACTAAGTTTTGAGACCAAAAATTATTTACGGGGCCTTACAAACACATTTACCTATGATCGTATGGTTAAAGACAAGTTGTTGCCAGAAAATATCTCTAGTTATGAATTTTTTTGACTCTTGTGTTGAGTTGACTTAAGCACTCATCGAGTGGTTCAAATCAAGTCATTTGTGATTCTAAATCTTAGCTAGGGTTGTTATGGTCCCTCGACTCCGTTCTCTTTAGCAATCCAGAAGCGTGAGAGGTGAAATGTTTAGTACAAGTCCAAGTACTCATGCAATGGTCTATAACTTGCCCTGAATGTTTGTCTAGGAAAAATTTTAAGTGTAGCTTGGCTTGAGAAATGATAGTAGGATTTCCTTGATCCAAATTAAAATTTTAAATCTTCCATAGCCTACCAATGTAATATCCCTAGTCAACCACTTTGAGACGAAGACATTTTTATTTCAATAACCAAATTACAAGCCTTTATCCATTCTGTATTGACCCTCTCTTGGCACCCAATCTTTCCTTAGAATTCTTGAGAAACAATTGGCAAAAACATAATTTTGGGGGACAGAAGAGGAGTTTGAAAGCGATGAAAGTACGAAGAAGAGAAGGAAATGAAGAAAAGGAGGGAAAAGAAAAGAAAGAAAGAACAAAAAGAAAAAAATGCCTAAAAGAAAGTGAATAAAGTAAAGAGCTGAAGGGAATCCAAAAGAAAATAAGAAGGAAAGGATAAAGTAAATAGAAAAGGAGAAAAATGAATGTCATGCTCAAGAAAGAGTGATGTTACGTCTCTCTAGTTCCCGAGGAAGAAGAAAATGACTCAAAGAGTCGGGAAAGTACGAGCCGAAAAGAGAAATTGAAGTGCGTAAGGAAAGATGAAATGATTCTATTCCAACTAGTCCTATCTTGGTCCAAAAGCCCTCATTGTCACACCTCTTTTTTCCTACACCCCGGAAGGGTAATAGGGTGTTTTTTCAATTTAAGTGACAATCGAAATGAGATTATTTTATTTAAATCAGAGTCGCCACTTGGGATAATTTGTGGTGTCCCAAGTCACTAGTTCAAATCCTGAATCGAGAAAAGATTGACTCTGTTTATAGTTCACGAACACAGAAATCCGGGTAAGAAATTCTGTTAACCCGGGAGAAGGGGTTAGGCATTCCCGGGTTCCGTAGTTCTAGCATGGTCACTCAACTATTATATTTGGCCTATTTATCTGATTTTAACACAGGTTTTAGCCTATGGTAGATTTAAATTTATTAAAGCTTTTATTCATTTTAAAGAAGATTCAACGCTATTTAAAACATATCTTTGAACCACGCCACTTGAAATGCACCCGCGGTCCGCGATATATTTTATCTAACATTATTGAGATTTGGATTTGGATCACATGAAATGCACACCCGAGTTTGAGGAAGTAATTGAGCGCCTAAAGCAACTATGCACTTTCAAGTTTGCGAGGGCCATAGAAAATTTGCTAATGGCACACCTCGATTTTTAATTTCAATAGATGTTTGAATTACTCTTTTGAGGGCCATAAATTATATGCTTGGCTAAAATGGCACAGCTTAAACCCATTTTAAGAGCTTAGTCAATGAAAGGATGCTTAAAGGAATTCTAATTACTTTTTTTTTAAAAACTAAAAGTTCGAATCTACTTAGTAACTAACAGGTGCCACATTAAATAACGAAATTATTTGAAGAAAACTGCTTCAACAACAACGACTAAATAAGGAAAAAGAACTGATTCAACGAAACAAAACAGGCTCAAATAACACGAAGTATATAACCCCATTTACAAGTGCCTTTAAGCTTGGGCCTGAGATGATCCCAATTCTTTTTAGAAAATGAGATCAGTAGGCGCAGGTGTGAGCACGTGATTTTTACCCCAAGTAAAGAATTCCAAAAAATTAAAATAAATAAAAGGGAATTAATTAG